>JAWZYT010000401.1:15000-240000 GCA_034508575.1 Petrolisthes manimaculis | reverse complement strand
TTGTCTTCCATTTCTTTTCTTTTTTATTTTCATTTATTCGTTGTTATTGTTGTTGTTGTTTTTGTCCATTTCTTTTCCATGTTTTCTTTGCCTCTTTTTGATGTTGTTGTTATTATTGTTGTTGTTGTTGTTTTTGTGTTTTTTGTTTGTTTACCATTTCGTGTTCGTATTTTTCATTTTTCGTTGTTATTTTTGTCGTCATTGTAGTTGTTTTTTCTTTATCATTTCGTATTCGTGTTTTTCATTTTTTCATTATTGTCATCATGTTTTATTTTTATTATTGTTGTTGTTATTGTTATTTCATTTTACATTATTTTTATGTCATCATCTTTTTTTTTTTTTTTATTGTTGTTATTTCATTTTACATTATTTTTATTTTTATGTCATCATTTTTTTATATTATTGTTGTTGTTGTTGTTGTTATTTCATTTTACATTATTTTTATTTTTATGTCATCATCTTTTTTGTTGTTGTTATTGGTGTTATTTCATTTTACATTATTTTTATTGTTATTTCTATACCCTGCACGGACTCCCAAATCAATAACACCCATTAATCACCAAAATATTATAAATGAGTCACAAGAATACAACAACAACAACAACAACACGTTCATTTCTTACAACCATTGATCGCGTCCAGGATTTATAAATAGAGAGAAATAAAATATAAGTGTGACCCCGATACTGTGCACTATTTATTATTATGATAAAGTATATATATTATTCTTTGCTAAGGTCACAGGCAGTTAATAAATCAGTCAGTCTTTCTTAATATACGTTTTCTATACATCAATACTCGACATTATTGGACCTATTCTTCACTTTAATTCATTCAATCTCTTTTACTTTTGTGTGTGTGTGTGTGTGTGTGTGTGGTGGGGGCTGGGGGGAGGGGGGTGTAAGAATGTGTGTGTGTGTGTATATATGATTGAGTGAGTGAGGATATGTGATTGAGTGTGTGTGTGAATGAGTGTGTGTGTGTGTGTATGATTGAATGAGTGAGGGTATGTGATTGAGTGGGTGTCTGAATGAGTGTGTGTGTGTGTGTTTGTGTGTGAGTGTGAATGAGTGTTCTTACCTATTTTCTTACCTATATGTATCTTTACAGGATTGAGTCAAGTTCGTAATGTCCCCTATTTTAAAACCCAATTATCGTATTTTCCTTTAAAGTTATGTAAATAAATTATGTTTTTGACACACACCACTACTTCTGGTAATTTATTCCATTCGTCTATTACTCTATTTGGAAAACTATATTTCTGGAAGTCTATAGAATAAGAAGTGATAATCTCTCTCTCTCTCTCTCTCTCTCTCTCTCTCTCTCTCTCTCTCTCTCTCTCTCTCTGTCCACACACACATACAGGCAGGTGTCGTAACGCTTGTCTGGTGATCGGTGAGAGATGTGTGTCTTGGTCATTGGTGGATGGAAGTGAGTGTCGCCTTTCCTCACAACCCCTCGCCTCTCTCTCACCAACACTACAACCTCACCCAAACGCTACATTCTACTTCTGGCAGAGTAAGTACGTCAGTTAGTTAGTTAGTTAGGGAGAAAGGAAGGAAGGAAGTTAGTTAGTTAGTTAGTTAGTTATTCAGGAAGAAAGGAAGGAAGGTAGTTAGTTAGTTAGTTAGTTAGTTAGTTAATTAGGGAGAAAGGAAGGAAGGAAGTTAGTTAGTTATTCAGGAAGAAAGGAAGGAAGGTAGTTAGTTAGTAAGTAAGTTAGTTAGTCAGGAAGAAAGGAAGGAAGGAAGGCAGTCAGTCAGTCAGTATGTAACTTAGCCAAACCCTGGAAGCAGCTAGTGTATAATCCTATAATATAATACTTACGAGACGTGTCAATGTATTACCAATTAAAAGGAAAGTGAGATAGATTATTTCGTTGTGATGTTTTGTTTCAGAGTCAACAGAGGGTCGGTACTGGTGGGGTCGAGACAACTTACTTTACATGGAGGCTAAGACGTCTATGAATATACCTGATGCTTGGCAACACTGTGCTGCCTTCCCGGGACACAGACTCGTTATCTTCAAGACAGCACTACAAAGGGAGATCCTCAATGAATTCGAATCCTCCACAGGTACAAATGTATATAATACTGTATGAATATGTAATGTATATATGTACTGTACTGTATAATTATGTACTGTACTGTATAATTATGTACTGTCCTGTATAATTATGTACTGTATATGTACTGCATTGTAGGTCATGTGTCGTCCATTCAACATGGATTAAGGGGGTGCGGGAGTAAGGGGACAGGCTGGGGGGGAGGGGATTTGGGTCATAATGTAAATATTATAAAAAAAGAGATATTATGTATAATATTATCTTGTGGTTCCCTCACCAGACCAAATAATATTATAAAATCAACTAACTAATTAATCCCTCCCACCACCACCACCAAATAATATTATAAAATCAACTAACTAATTAATCCCTCCCACCACCACCACCAGATAATATTATAAAATCAACTAACTAATTAATCCCTCCCACCACCACCACCAGATAATATTATAAAATCAACTAACTAATTAATCCCTCCCACCACCACCACCAGATAATATTATAAAATCAACTAACTAATTAATCCCTCCCACCACCACCACCAGATAATATTATAAAATCAACTAACTAATTAATCCCTCCCACCACCACCACCAGATAATATTATAAAATCAACTAACTAATTAATCCCTCCCACCACCACCACCAGATAATATTATAAAATCAACTAACTAATTAATCCCTCCCACCACCACCACCAGATAATATTATAAAATCAACTAACTAATTAATCCCTCCCACCACCACCACCAGATAATATTATAAAATCAACTAACTAATTAATCCCTCCACCACCACAACAACAACAACCACCACAACAACAACAGGACCTCTGCTGGCCTTAAACCTGCTGAAGACACCTGAGGGACTAGTGTGGGGGGACAACACTACACTGGCTGACACAGCTTTGAACACACCAGATATCCTCTCTCTGTACGGAAATGCCAATATATTATACTTCGTCTGGTATAGGCAAAAGTTGGAAAACACAAACAACGTTGACAGACTACGGAAGGTTGTGTGTCAGGTAAACCCCTACCACGTGGACTGGTAAACCTGATGAAAAGGAGGAGGAAAAAGAGGAGGAATTAAGGGTATATTATTATGAAGTTAAAAGACTCATATGCACTACCATCATCACCATATTAATACCATATACCACTATACCACTACTAGGAGGTATAGGAGGTGGAGGAAGAGGATGAGGTGGAGGAAGAGGATGAGGTGGAGGAAGAGGAGGAGGTGGAGGAAGAGGAGGAGGTGGAGGAAGAGGAGGATGTGGAGGAAGAGGAGGATGTGGAGGAAGAGGAGGAGGTGGAGGAAGAGGAGGAGGTGGAGGAAGAGAAGGAGGTGGAGGAAGAGGTGTAGGAGGAAATAAAGTATGAGGAGTGTTTGGGAACGATGAAGGCTATATTGACAGCACGTGTTAATTGTCACCTCAGATCTGGTACATTGGAGTGTCTTGATTCCTCCAATGTTGGTTATGTCAGGAAACAGGACCTGTAGATGGACAAAACTAATGGTACACTGTTACTTGGAATAGTTTGGAGGAATCAGTTGCTCCAGATTTACCAACACTGCACTATATATATACCCCCTTAATTAAGCGAAAGGATGTGTGTGTGTGTGTGTGTGTGTGTGTGTGTGTTAGAGGATTAAGAAAACACCTTATAGATCAATATATGTATACTATTATTATTATTTTTAACCCAAGATGGGCCTCACGTATCTGGCAACAAAGTATAATTTATTACATTTTATTAGGAGTTAACCAAATTTATAATCCAACCAATTTATTTTCCCATTGGCGGAAGAAAAATGTAAAATTGGTCGCTCTCGTTCCCCATAAAGTTTAAGGGGGTGCGGGAATAGGGGGACAGGCTTGGTGGGGGGGGTTAGGGGGTGCGGGAGTCTTATGGGGGTGCGGGAGTATAGGGGGACAGGCTTGAGGGGGGGTTAGGGTGTTGCAGGAATAGGGGACAGGTTTTCTATTCCCCCAAGTCTACATGTCCCCCTATTCCCGCACCCCCCAAGCCTGTCCCCCTATTCCCGCACCCCCCAAACCCACCCACCCCCAAGCCTGTCCCCTACTCCCGCACCCCCTTAATTAACAGCCTGCAGGGGGAAGGTTTGTGGTTTTGTGATAGTGTAGTTGCTTGTGTGTGTGTATGTGTGTGTGTGTGTGTGTGTGTGTGTGTTCAGATGGATGATACTGTCACTGGTTTTCTTGTGTTGTTGTTATTGTTGTTGTTGTTGTTGTTGTTTATTGAAGAAGTGCCGATGACTGTTGCTGCTGTTGCTGTCCTTTTCCTCACCAAACTCTACACCGGTTGAGCTGTAATATAACACACATTAATAAATAATAAAAATAACAATAGTAATAATGATAATAATACTGTAATGATAATAAAAGTGTATCACACAATAATAATAATAACAATAATAATAACAACATTGATAATGATAATATAAATAATAATATTAACAATAATAATAATAGTATAGCACACAATAATAATAATAATAATACTGTAATAATAATAATAATGATAATTATTTTTATTTTTTATTATTATTATTATTATTATTATTATTATTATTATTATTATTATTATTATTATTATTATTATTATTATTATTATTATTATCCAAACACACAATACCACAATGGAAATAATGGTACAGTAAGAATTGCAATACTTACCTTTTGTGTTGTTGACAGATCCGTGTTCTTAGATGAGGGACTTTTCTTCATCAATTGGGTCAAAATAAACTACTAATCCCTCATCAGGATGGATAGTTGTTTTTCTATATTCAATGGGATTTTCATGGCATTTTTAGAGTCACTGGAAATGTCCCCAGACACCTACTGTGGTTGTCTCAGAGTCAAGGACAACTTATCTTCAATAACAATGAATTGCCTCTTTGATATTTTCTTTTCAACTTCATTTTTAGACATTCCTTCCATCCCTTTATTCCCACTTGTTGCCACTTCTTCTGACTTATGCTCATATTTAGCTACTTCTGATGTCTTTCCTAACACTCTGCTATTCTCAGCATCTTCTTCCTTCATATATTTTGGTTTCTGAACTAACTCTGGTGTTGGCTAATCCAGGACCCTGTGACTCGTACTAGAGTTAGAAGCATATCTAGTATCAACAATGTTACTATTACCATCATTATGACTATATGTTTTCTTTTCCTTGCCAGTGATAGTATTGCTTGTTTTGTGGGTCTCATTACTGACATGACCACCTGTTTTCTTCTCCTCACTGGGTCCTGAAGTAATAGGAAGGGTCACTTCACTCTGACCTTGAGGGAGGAGGTCAAGGTTGTACCGAGTGGCCAGAACCTGGATAGCCTGACCCAACTCCTGTAGCACCAGACCAGACTGAGGGGCAGGCCAATGGCTGGACAGGACAGGGAACTGACAACACAGTAACTTGTGCTGAAAGGCATCACAACAACATTTTAAAGTGGTGAAATATATCTTACACTATCTTTACAGTTCAAAAAATATCATTACAAAAAAATTAAATTGATTAATAACTCTACATCGCCTGTTTAGAATGTATTATATTGACTGTTAATTATTGCACGACATCTTTAAATAGTAAGAGTTAAAAGTATGTGTTGTGTTGTGTGAACTCACCTGGTGTTGGATGCTGTGCCAGATGAGGGTTTTCTCCTTCTGGTTCAAGAAATTATTTTCCTCCAGCATTGCAAACTCTATCAACTGTAACAATAATACACCAAATTTTATTTTATTATGTAATCTCCTTATTACACGCTATATAGTCCAATCAAAAAAGATATTAGGATACAACTCCCACAAGAAAAAAAATGTATTAGGGTGCAACAGATAGGCTAAGTTACAACAGTGAATATATAATCAACAATGCTCCAGTGTACACCTTAGAAATTTACTGCAAATGGAGCAATAAGAAAGAATAATTAAATACATCACTATACTTACCCTCTTGAGTATGACCTCAGCATCCTTCATCCAGGAATCAAGTGTTGTATCTTCTGGCATGGAGTCAGCCACACCAGAATCCACAGTTCTTCCCAAGTCCATCCTTTCATCTCTTGTTGTACTTCTACTCTGGCATATCTCTACATCAGGGTATGGTCGGGTCAAGTCTACATTAGATTGAAATTGGTCTCTACCTTGTTGGATAAAACCTGGGTCAGGCTGGGTGAGATCTGTGACAGGTTGGATCAACTCTGTGCTAGGTTGGGTCATATCTGAACCAGGCAACATTAGGTATGTGCTACAATGAATAAGGTTTGGGTCTGGGCAGGTCATCATGTGTGTGTCTGGTAAGGTTATGTCAAGGTCAGATTGAGAGGCATCATGTGTGGAGTGATTAACACTATGTAATGGAGATATTAAACTATTGTTATTTTCCAAGGCCAGGGTAATATTAGGGTCAGCAATGGGGGTTGAAGTGGCTCTGATGAGATTACATGGGGTGGATGACCTTGATGGGGAATGAGAGGGGGTGACAAGGGCAGAGGAGGAGGGAGTATGTCTCGGTGATACAACAGATGTACCCCCTACTGATGACCGTCTACTCCTTCCAATTTCTTCCTCTTTGGTTTTCAGAGTTACAGTGAACTCCTCATTGACATTCACATCCTAGCAAAACCTCAGACGATCAATCTCATTCTGTTTCTCAGCAAACATAGCAGTCATGTTGTCATACCGTAATTGTAGAGCTGCCAGGGTGCGGTCAGTTTCTAACCTCGATAACCTCTCCAGTACCATAATCTCCAGTAGTTCATTGTAGGTATTCACTCCAACGAGTTCATTTCGTAGCTGTTGGAGTTCGTCTGAAAATTCACTCCAGGACTACAGTGAAAATATCTCTGGTAGGGGCTCATCCTCCAAGAACACCATTTTGGTAGAAGGGTGACCACCATGCTCACCTGCAGACCTCAAAATAGGGGTTGTTTTTGTTGTTTTTGGTGGTGGTGTGGTTGGGCTGGAGAGTTTTTTCATGTCCTTAATGTACTGCTTCACTTTACTGGTCACGTGAGAATAGTGTGGCAAGTTACTAGACCTTTTCCTCAGCCTTGTCCTGTATAATCTGCTGGTCGTGTTCTGTGTTAGTGGTCGAGTTGGATGTGTCGTCCTACAAATAATTTTCACAGTGGGTTTTCTTGATGTGGTTTCTTCAGGGTTAAGGTGTCTTCTGGTACTCTCTTCCCTAGAAATATCCTGCTGGTACTCCTCGCTGTGTGTATCTTGAATTCCTCTCGAACAATCAACACTTGAGCTTCTACCAGTGGCCGCCTTGGAGGGTTTTGTTATCATTGGACCATCAACAGATACTTTCCTGTGATGCCAACGGGTCAAATCTGCTTTGCGTTGGACTTCATCGTGTTTTGGACTCTTTTTAGGTCTCACCAAAATTGTAGCTATCGGTGCGAATGTTTTAGAAGCAATCATATCTGCGTTATTCCTCTCGTGTTTTGTTCTGATCACTGAAACTGAATCCTTTTGTAGATGCTGCACAATACAGTACCTCTTGTTAGACACTGCATTATCTGGTAAAAGAATATAATAATTATGTACCAATGTTTCAGGTATGCAATAAACTCCAATGGGTACAGATATAATAATAATAATAATACCCCACTGGTGAAATTGGCAACACTGTATTGGTCTTCAAGTTCGATAGGGGTAAATTTTTGTAGCCTACCTGGACCAAGTAACCTGACATATAGCATATAGTGAAGATTTATATAACAATTTTCTTCAAGGATTACAATAGGAACTCAAGCAAACATACGGAAGTCATGTTCACTGCCTTATTTTTTTAGCATAGATCTTCACTACCCACCACAAAAATGTATTATACAGTAATTAATATGTTTATAGTGAAGTGAAGATGTATATATAGTGTAGCGAAGATGTGTGGTGTGTTGTGAAGATGTGTAATGTGCATTGAAAATGTAGCCTACATAGTGTAGTGAGGATGTGTATAATGTAGTGAAGATATGTATTGGGTAGTGAAGATTTACATAGTGTAGTGAAGGTGATGTGTTGTGATGATGTATAAATATTATAGTGTAGTGAAGATGTGTGATGTGTAGTGAAGGTGTGGTGTGTTGTGATGATGTGTATAGTGTAGTGAAGATGTGTATAATGTAGTGAAGATGTACGTGTGGTGTGTAGTGAAGATGTGGTGTGTTGTGATGTGTATGATCGATATGTGTGTGTAGTGAAGATGTGTATAGTGTAGTGAAGATGTATAGTATAGTGTAGTGAAGATGTGTATAGTGTAGTGAAGATGTTTATAGTGTAGTGAAGATGTGTATAGTGTACTGAAGATGTGTATAGTGTAGTGAAGATGTGCATAGGGTACTGGAGATATGGAGATATATGAAGTTGATGTGTAGTGAAGATGTGTCATGTAATAGAGCTCACACTCAGCTAGGTGTGTTGTCTTGTATCAAACACATTTTACCACTTAAAAGCCACATGGAATCTTACCATGATGCAGATACCAATGGGAAAATTATATAAAGACTACTCAAGAGGAATTGGAAAATTTTCTACCAGACGAAATATAGAAAATGATTATGGCAAATAATAAATAAATAAATAAATAAATAATAAAATACAGTGTACAGTACGATCATCTTCAGGAGTAAACAGAAAATATTGAGGTAAAAAGGGAAATTCTGATGTTGAAGATGAGATAAAAAGGGAAATTCTGATATTGAAGTTGAGATAAAAAGGGAAATTATGATATTGAAGTTGAGATAAAAAGAAAAATTATGATATTGAAGTTGAGATAAAAAGAAAAATTATGATATTGAAGTTGAGATAAAAAGGGAAATTATGATATTGAAGATGTAGAAATTTCGCCAAGCAGTGACAGACAAGCAGAAGGTGTCACGGTGCAGAGCCAGACCTGTCAGACCTGGCAACACTGACAGACCTGGCAACACTGACAGACCTGGCAACACTGACACTCTGACAGGCAAACAAAAAGTAGAACAACTCCACTACACACTCGGGTACCAATTTTATATCATATTTGTAGATATATTTTACCCATTTTTGACCCATGTACCCTGATATTAGGTGAGATGAGGTGGTTAGTGAATAGATAAGATGAATAGATAAGGTAGATAATTAGTTACATGAAGAACAGAGAGGTGTAAGTTACGTATCTATCTATAACTATAATAATCTAACATCATATATTTTAAGAGACATTTTATCCACATTTTCATCCATATACCCTGAAATTAGGTGAGATAAGGAGGTAGGTATTGATTAGATAAGGTAGATAATAATTACATGTTATAATGATACTATTATTACACGTAACGTTGATAAAATATTGTTAAATATTTACTCTATTGCTGGTTTGGTATTATGATTTGTTTTACCTTATATACCCACTAATTGATACCATTCTAAGACGCTTTTCTCTTATGGCATTTTCTTCAGAATATGCCACATTTCCAAGACAGAGAAATTGTCCTTACCTGACCTGACCTTACCTAACCTAACCTAGACAGCAGTAGACTACTGGGACCTAACCTGGGTAAATAACCAGGAAATAACTGGTAAAATACAAGAAATGACCGGGGTGAAATACTGGGACCTAGCCGGATCTGGCAACACTGCTACAAAATGGCAATAGTCTAGATAAATATCTTTCTTTTTAGAGGTAGGCCTAAGCTTGAAATGTTAATTAACTTATTTAAGATGCATGTAAAAATTACTAAGTTAGTAAATTTGTGGGATAACCTAACTTGGCTTAACCTAACCCAATGTAACCTGACTTAACCTGAGCTACCTAACCCCAAAGATTGCCTCTAATTTCTTGGTTAGATTAGGTCAGGTAAAGTTAGGTTAGATCAGGTCAGGTTGGGTCAGATTAAGTTGTTGTTGAAGTTCCTCAAGCTGTCTGACCGAGCAGCCCCGAGCTTTTGAGGAAGGCTATGGCTTGACCAGGCTTTCCTTAGAATTTTGTTATAGCTATCAGGGAATAAAATATGTGGTAGTGTTTTGTACCATTAAAAACAGGAATCACAATCAATAGCACATCACTGTTAATATGATACTGACCAGAGTTTGTTTCCCAAGGAGTGATGCTGTGGTAAGGACGGGGCCAGATGCTTAGCGACGATGGGGACGTCTCAGAAGATGGCATTGAGGAGGAAATTGAGGAGGAGATATGTGATAGCCCGACCGATGAAGATAGTCCAAGATATCCTGGAGCCAAGCTGTCCTTTGCTAATCCGTCCTCACCCAAAGTCACATTCCTCGAACAGTTGGCTAGCTCTGACCCTGCGTCCATACCAACTCTACCAGAAAGTAATGATCAAGCGAGACTAGGAATCACTGAAAGGGCAGAGGGAGAGGCAGTGCATCATGAGATAGGCAGTTCCTTCCTCCAAGCTGAGCAATCTGGTATTAAAGATGCTATATGTGTCCCAGACAGAAAGGGTCAAGAGAGTTCCCCATCCCCTGTATTAAGTGAAAAGTCTGGGGGAAGTAGTGGGAAGAGTCAGGGGGATGTGGCCAGGGATAGGTCAATGAGTGAGGTGTATGTGAGTGTTCCAAAAGTGAGTGTGTTGCCATTCCACTCCACACAGCAGGTTAGCAGGATTGTGCAACAGTTCAGTGTGCAGAGTGAGGATGGAGCATCAAATGAGTCTTGCCAGGAGGAGGGTGTGGCCAGACGTCTATCACTTCCAAGTTGGTTCCCACCCAGTAACTCCAGCCCCACCAAGCGGGTTCCCTTTTCCTCGCTGCAGCTACAAGCCGCCAACAATCCACCACCATTGGAGGAGATTCATATGCCCAATAGAAAGTCTGTGTCTGGAATGGTTGACTTTTTCAGCACCTCAGCTGATGGGTTTGAATTCCCACCTGGTAAGAAAGCCAGGGAATCTCCCAGGAAGCTCAGTAAGTTTTCACCAGAATTCAAAGCATCTTTGGAAAAAGTTGGAACCAGTTTGTCCCGAGGCTCCTCAATTGACTCCCATTTCAACACAGATGATGGGAATATTATAAAAAGCTTTGAAAAAGTGGAAGGACAGGATCTCAGCAGGCGCGGCGGCAGGCTACCACGCAGAGCACAGAAGGAAAACTCGCCACGACACAGAGCCAAACCAGTGCACAGAATCAAAGAAGAGAAGGAAAGTTCTGCAGGGAGGACTAATGACGGCTGTGAAAGTTCTTGGTCTTCCTCCCTTTGTCACTCCTCAGTATCCACCACATCCAACAAGTCAAATAAGTCAGCCTCACAGAATGTCATATCGAACAGAGTTGTGGCAGGCCAGAGCTCGGGAGTTAAAATTGGGTCAGACATTATTAAGTTGGCGTTTGAGGGAATGTGTGACACGGAGGAGGAGGTGGAGGACATGCCTGAGGAGAGGGAATACAGTGGTGGGAGTGAAGCCAGGGAAGGGTGTCGAGTTCTTGAAGGTATCGATGTCAGTGAAATAAATCAAGTCAGTGAGAGAAGCAAATGCAGCACAATAAGTAGCGGAAGTGAAATTAGCGAGAGAATTGAAATCAGTGAAGGTTATGAAATGGAAGAGCATGGCGACAGTGAATCAAATGAGACTTCAGGAAATTATGAGAGAACAGAAGAGAGCATGAACAGTGATATAAGTAACAGCAGTAGGAAAAGAATAGTGAGTGAAGGTAGTGAGAGTTCAAGAGTTAAGAGTGATGGTAGTGAAGTAAGTGCAACTATTAGTTCAAGAAGAAAAAGTGATGGAAGTGTGAGAAGTGCCACCAATAGTTCTAGATTTAAGAGTGAGGAAAGTACTGCAAGTAGTTCAAAAGCTAAGAGTGAGAGAAATTCAAGAGTTAGAAGTGAAGGTAGTGATAGAAGTTCAGGAGTTAGGAGTGAATGTACCGGTAGTGAGAGAAGTTCAAGAATAAGGAGTGAAAGTAGTGAGGTCAGTGAGAAAAATTCAAGATTAAGGAGTGAAGGCAATGAAAGAAATACTACCAGTAGGAAGGGGAATAAAGGCAGTAACAAAGTTAACCATAAGAACATCAAAACTAAACATAGCTGGGAGGATACAGTCAGTAGTTGTCAGCATCAGCAGTCAATCAGTTTAGTCTCAGATGAAGTAGAAAAATCAGAAGTAAGTGTACCTGAAAGTTCTGCACTTGGATCTCAGAAACTGATACCAGAAAGTCATAAAGAATATGTGAAACATAACGAGATTCAAGTTGATTCTGATGGACATTGCTCCATACCAATCAAATTATGCAGTGACATGGACCTGACTCAGAAATGTGCGGAAATTGCTGCTAATGAACTAGTGCGGTTCTCCATGGAATCCACAAGAGGTTCAAGTTTCGATCAGTCAAGTGGAGCTCATGATAAGAACAGCGGGAATAACCAACAGGAGAGTTCAGCGGTACATCAGTTATCAAAGGAAGATAGCATAAGCAGTCATTTTAAATCTGCAGATATCATGCCCAATAATGTCTCCCAACATACAGAAGTTTCTAGCTGTGAAGACTTGCTTAGCATGTCAATTGAAGAACTGATGGGCAATGATGGTTATTCATCTGACAATAGTGAGATAATCTTGGGTCTTGTCAACACCTCACCTATATCTGCCATCACAGAGAGGACAGAGGAGTCAACCCAGGACAATGAACAACTGGCCTCTGCATTACAAAGTAACAGAGAGGAGGCAAACCATGATGATAATGGGGAGTCAGAAAGTTCAGTGAGTGTAGACCAGAATGATGATGTGGACACTGGGAACACTGGATTTGTTGGTGGGAGTTGTTTATCGCTACCCCTGCATGTGGCCAGTGAGGAAGCAATTCAGTCTCCAGTGTTAGGTGGTAGTTTAGTTCAAACTTGTGTGTCATTAGAAGTGCCAAATGAAAAACCTTCTAGTCAATCTAAGCCAAAAATGAAACAAAAAATGCCACTGTTAGCTGGAGGTGTTAAAAGTATTGGAAGAACCACAACTCCACCTCAGTCTCCAATTAGCAAGAATTTCCCAAGTGGCTTGAGAGCAAGTCTTCAGCGTCACACATCCCGGAGCCTGCACAACTTGGCTTCACACCCTAGGACAGCCCTTCGTGGTCATGGTCTCAGTGTAAGCAGTGATGACCTCCAGGCTGGAGGTGAAAGAATCTACCATCTCCCTCCCAGGTGTCATCAGAGGGCCAAAGGTCGGTACAGCCAGGGCCCTGACACACTCACTGATTCCAGATTGTCTCGTCGTTGTGTGAGCGCTGTGGCCTTGAATGAGAGAGGGGTGGGGCGTGGGGTAGGTAGGTGCCTCAGAAGTTCCAGCTTGGGAGGACTAAATCGATCACGTAGTTCAAGTTTAACTAGTATGACCAGCAGTAGACGGCCAGATTACAGCCATGTGGGCAGTAAAGTAAAGCAATACATTAAAGATATGAAGGAAAGGGACCTGAAAAACACAACCCGCTCCCTCCCCACTACCCCACCCTCCAGGCCTGGCTATGGCCGCTCATCACCTCATGTTATGATTCTGAATGAACCTTTATTGAAGGACCTCTCACAATACACCCTAAATGACACCCCAGAGGATCTGAAAAAACTGCGGAAGAAGCTGGTTGGGGAAAAGGCTGATCCTAGGATATTAGAAGAAATACTGGAGCTGCTGGTGCTAGAACGGAAGTCAAGGTGTGCATCTGACCGCACCCTGGCAGCTCTACAATTACGGTATGACAACATGACTGCTATGTTTGCTGAGAAACAGAATGAGATTGATCGTCTGAGGTTTTACAAGGATGTGAAGGTCAATGAGGAGTTCACTGTAACTCTGAAAACCAAAGAGGAAGAAATGGGAAGGAGTAGACGGTCATCAGTAGGGGGTACATCTGTTGTATCACCGAGACATACCCCCTCCTCCTCTGCCCTTGTCACCCCCTCTCATTCCCCATCAAGGTCATCCACCCCATGTAATCTCATCAGAGCCACTTCAACCCCCATTGCTGACCCTAATATTACCCTGGCCTTGGAAAATAACAATAGTTTGATATCTCCATTACATAGTGTTAATCACTCCACACATGATGCCTCTCAATCTGACCTTGACATAACCTTACCAGACACACACATGATGACCTGCCCAGACCCAAACCTTACTCATTGTAGCACAGACCTAATGTTGCCTGGTTCAGATATGACCCAACCTAGCACAGAGTTGATCCAACCTGTCACAGATCTCACCCAGCCTGACCCAGGTTTTATCCAACAAGGTAGAGACCAATTTCAATCTAATGTAGACTTGACCCGACCATACCCTGATGTAGAGATTTGCCAGAGTAGAAGTACAACAAGAGATGAAAGGATGGACTTGGGAAGAACTGTGGATTCTGGTGTGGCTGACTCCATGCCAGAAGATACAACACTTGATTCCTGGATGAAGGATGCTGAGGTCATACTCAAGAGGGTAAGTATAGTGATGTATTTAATTATTCTTTCTTATTGCTCCATTTACAGTATATTTTTAAGCTGTACACTAAATGATGCATTGTTGAAATATTTTTAACATTTTACTCATATAGGATATGTTGCCATGGAATAATTTCTATAGTTCTCTCAGTTTTATTGTAAAGTTAATATGTAACAGAATAGTCAAAAATAGTTTATTTGTAATTGTAAATAATAAGACTAAGACAAGGTTGGTGCATAATGCTACAGGTAAAGGAGTTTGCTGTACTAGAAGAAAACAAGGTGTTGGACCAGAAGGAGAGAACTATCATTTGGCACAGCATCTTACAACAGGTAAGTTCACATGTTATGAGTGACAACTTAACACTTGAAGAGACTGTGGAGTCACAAACAGTATGATCATTTGTATCCCACTTGGACTACAGTAGATGAAGTTTTTTTTTATTCCTGTATTGAAATACATTAAAAAAAATGTGAGTAGCAACTCTTATGTATGGTACAGTACATGCTTAAGTTAGTTTATTGTTGACTACTTTGATGTATCTGCGAGTCCATAATTCAATATTGTGTTTTTAGCATTAAGTAATTCCTTTTAATATTACAGCATTTAAAAAATGTAGACATTTAGGCTTGAAAGTATGGTACTGTACTGTATTAGATTCACTGAACAGTGCTTTGTTACTTTACAGTACTGGTCACTGTGTTGTCAGTTCCCTGTCCTGTCCAGCCATTGGCCTGCCCCTCAGTCTGGTCTGGTGCTACAGGAGTTGGGTCAGGCTATCCAGGTTCTGGCCACTCGGTACAACCTTGACCTCCTCCCTCAAGGTCAGAGTGAAGTGACCCTTCCTATTACTTCAGGACCCAGTGAGAAGAAAACAGGTGGTCATGTCAGTAATGAGACCCACAAAACAAGCAATACTATCACTGGCAAGGAAAAGAAAACATATAGTCATAATGATGGTAATAGTAACATTGTTGATACTAGATATGCTTCTAACTCTAGTACGAGTCACAGGGTCCCTGATCAGGCTAGTGCAGACAGCAGGAGTGTTGTGGACTGTGGTACCAAACGCAGGTCTCGCTGCAGCCCAAGTAACAAGGATGCTGATCGGGTGGGAATAGAGGAAGGGCACACTGTGAAAGATGTTGGAGCAGGCTGCAACCACAGGGATAATTCTTCAGGACAGAACACTGGAATTGTAATGGATAATACATACCCTGATCATTTTAAAGGGGATAGTAAGAGACAGTCAGATGGACTTATTGAAACACTGCCCCTATCCAATAAGGCATCAAAGTCAGTTCAGAAACCCAGAAATAGGAAGGAAGATACTGAGAATACCAAAGTGCCAGGAAAATCATCAGTAGCAGCTGGAAATATAATATCAGAAGATTTGGCAGCAAAGGAAAGCAGAATGATGGAAAAAAAGTCAACAAATGACAATAGGAAAAATGTGTCACCAACTAGAAAGAAAGTAGCTGATGATCTGTCACTGGGTAAAAACAGGGCATCAGAGAGCAATACCAAGTTGTTGGATGAAATTACCAAGAAACCAGAGCCCATAGGTGAGGGTGAGGAGGGAAAGCAGAAAGGGAAACAGAATACAGTGGAAGCAACATTTAGTCCGGCACACTCCCGTGAATCCATGAAGACTGTCGGACCTCTGGAAAAGGTAGGTGCTCATGATTCATTTGGGCTCTTGCATTGGCATTTTACCTGTTCACTCCACTGGTATTCATTCCTGTACCCTTATTTGGTCATACTCATCCTTTATATACATAAATACTCTCTCTTATGTGTTGTTCAGCCTCCTTACATTACTGGTGCTTGTTCATGTCTTAAATGTGTTCATACTATCATCATTAGAACTCCATTACCCTATTCCCAAGCCTCTCATGTGGAGCTGATTTCAAGCACCTAAGCCAAGGTGGATGTTGGAGGTTACCAATGTTAGATTTTTTTTATCATCTCTTTCCTCTATCTAGCACGTGGAACACTTCCATACTTCTTCATTTTCATATTTAACAGGGGCCAAAGTTGGGCTGATATGTGCACTGTGCAGTGGGCACCTGTGCTCCAAGCTTGCTGTACAAATGTGTCCTGCAGCCACAAAATGGTGTCTTTTATGTATATCATTATAATATTTATTATTGTTTTTGTCTGTTGTTTGACCTCTGATGATGAGTGCTGACATCCAAAATATTGAGTACATTGAGACGAGTAACTTGAGACATTGAGTAAACTGTGGCATTGAGTGAATTGAGGTATTGAATAACTTGATATATTGAGTATATCAGGCCATTGAATAAACTGAGATGATGATTTTTTCCTTCTGCAGGTGAAGTTGTGGCAGGAGTCCCTCATTGAACCTGACTTACCTCCCCCTGTCTCTCCCTCTTGCACCATGAGCCCTGTTTCATCAATCCTATCCCTCAACTCCACCCAGCCCTTTGACCTTTCTGCTGAATCTCTCACCACACCCCAGCCCCTCAGCCCTTCACACCAATTGCCTCAGCAAGGGGCCTCTCATACCAGTCACACTATGCTGGGTCACACAGACACTCCAGAAGATCTGCCTGAGGCATGTCCACTACAAATAAACTCACCATCAGGTAGCTCAGGTAGAGGTAATGACCTGCTGGTCAAACCTTTACCAGTGGACTCGTCCCCGAAAGTGTCCTCCACGTGTAGGTCTGCCGTATCATCTCAAGTCCGTCCTGAGTCAGAATTACCCAAGTCGTCATGGAGAAGCAGCACAGGGACTCCGAGGCCGTCCCAATGCAGGGTGGTGAAGGGCCGGGATGTAGATAGTGGATGCCCGGGGTCAGAACCCAGCACCAGGCTTAGTCACAATCCCAGCTTAGACCAACCTGAATGGGGACATGGGAACCTGGCCACATCTGAAGGATATCAGGTTGAACAAGGTCTCTCAGTCCTTAGTAAGTCAGATATTCTTGTGAATGAAGTAGCAAGCTCTCTTCATAGGGATGGCAGTGGTACAGCCCTCTCAACTCACAATGCAACTGCAGCTACTCACATCAGCTCAGTCCTATGTAACAGCCAAAACAAAAGCAGCATCACCCGGAGTGACACCCTTGCAAGTACCATTATCAGAGATTCTGAAGTCAATGATGCCTCACCATCTAGTGATCTGGTGACCATGGCCTTCCCAGAATCAGAGGCAAAAGTTCCAAGAAAGCTTAATGAGAACAGTGGAAAGAACTTAAAGCAAAGTAGAGCTTCATCAGGTGGACATGCTAGCTCAGGGAATAGACTGGATTTGAGTATTGAGTTGCAGATGGGAAAACACAGGCACAAGGATCCCAAGGTGTGTGATCTTCCACATGGGTATTACTCTGAGACCAGTGGTGATATGGATGGGAATGGTGATACAGCATCTAGTTATGATAACAGTGTTAATAGAAGCATTTCAAACCATGGAATAAAATTAGAGATGTTGCAATCACGAGCAAAGGAAGGAAGTAATAAAAATCATCCTAAGACAGCAGCAATAAGTAGAGGACATAAAAATATATTGATTGACACTCCTGCAAAGAAGCAGAACAAAGATCCTCACAGAGAGAGATATGTATCTGGAAATGTTTCCAATAACTCCACACTCAGTCAGAATACATCAGCAGATATTTACAACAATATTTCCCGCCTGAAAAGGGATTTAAACTATATTAAATCCCAGATGATGAACCTGAGCAGCACTGGGTTGCACGACAGGAGAGCAACAGACCATCCCAGGAAAAACTCCCAGAGTCCCTCATCAAAAAGTAAAAGGCGACAGGGACCCATGAAGGCCTTGGATACCTCTCTTCTGTCAGAATATGACTATGACTCTAGCAGCTCCTGTACACCACCATTTATCATGAAACAAGTCCCTAGCAGCAGTCAAAGGTCTCCTAACATTTCAAGACCTCGATCAACAAGGAGTTTTGATTTTGAAGGGGAAGAATGTAGAAGCTCGGTAGCCAAATCATTTCATAGTGGGAAGAAGGGTGACAACTATTATCGATTGAGTTCTGATGAATTTCTGACTTCCAATAATAAAACAGAAAACCTGCCTGCCAACACCCCAAAAAGAAGGCAGAGTAGGTCCAGAGAACAGTTGGAGGAAAGAGGCCATACATTGTCTCCAAGTTCAGGTTGTAAGAGAAAGGAAAGTGGAAAGCATAGTAGAGGCAAATCTGACAGTCAAAGTGAAGAGAGGAAATGGATTACAGATATGGAAGAGACAGGGAGGAAAGAACTCTGCAAACACAGAAGAGAAAGAGTGAGAGGGAAACTTAACACTGAGAGTGAGAGGAGTACAAGATGGGAGGGTGATGTGGAAGAGAAAATGAGAAGAGAGAGAGGTTGGAGAGAAAGAAACAAATGGGGTGAAGGTAGTGTGCACATTACAAGTGACCGGAGGTCAGGTCAAGACAGCAGGTACTCAAGTGAAAGTGAAGATGAGATGCATAGTGAGCAACGCAGAGGAAAAAAACTAGAATATATTGGTGCCTTTAGGGAAAAAAGCAAAACAAACAGAAAACAAGGCCATGAATATCAAAGTGAAGACAGAGTCAGGTTCTCTGCCATTAGCCCCAGATATTCACCAGAGAGGGAAATGAATAGCCGAGCAAGCTTGAAACAGGCTTGGACGCAGACAAAAATAGACAACTCCACCCCTCGGGTACCAAAATTGTGGGACACAAACCAAGAAACAGAGACCTGTGGCCCTGATGTCAAGGACCAGGGCAGCCAGGCAAGACCTCTGCAGTACACCAGACCACTTAGCTCTTCATCACCACTTATATACATCCAGAACTACAAGTAAGTGTGAAGAAAATATGTTTTTGGTAACTTAGAATAAAACTGACTTCTGTGTTTCTCAAAATTTAAACAGTGAAAGACACTACAGTACTTTAGAATGTTTTTTTAACCTTGATTGCGTAAGAAATTCAGCACTTTTATCAAGCTAAATCCTGAAAATTTTGCTTATCACAGTTAGTCCCTTCAGTTATTCTGTTAATGAGAGATAAGATTAAATTATGACCAGATATCTTCTTGAGTATTAGATGGATATTGTTTTTGGGGTATAGGAGGAGTTAAATGAGAAAGAATCAAAGCTTTATGCTATAAATGTTTATACGGCATGAAAAAATAAGAATCAGTACATTAGGCATATTGACACAGTTGTTGTTGTTGTTGTTGAAATTCCTCAAGCTGTCTGGCTGAACAACCCCAAGCTCCATGGCCTGAACCGGGCTCTTCCACAATGCCCTCAGAGAGTATATGTTATGTTGTTGGCGAGTGTGGTTGTGTGTATTGCAGTCTTCCATAATGTGAAGGAGACATGAACTGCAAACTTTCATCTATATTTCAAGTAATTTTTAGGGATAATGAAGTTGCCTTGAAGGCCATTGAAGACTTGACACATAGGAAGTGTTGGGCGCCCTTTCGAAACCAAGCCACTTCTTCCTTTCCTTCTACAAGTATTTCCATTGTATTTGCTGTCCCTTCTCTCTATATCTTACTACCAGATTTTACATAATCTTCCAGGCATAGCATTTTCCTTTTTTCTTATCAGTTCTCTGCAAGGAAGGCCTGGATCTCTTTGTGTTCATAACCTTAACCATGGTTACAGTATTACATTTGTAATTTACTGAGGTAATATAGTATGTAACTATAAAGACAGTAGGCAAAGGGAAGTGGCATCCCCATCACCTTCCATTCTTATGATGTTGCAGTCAGCCTCATATCCTATCCCTTTCAATACAGAGGGGGGTGAAGGTTGGTGACCTCGCTCTCTAACAATGGCCCCACCAAAGGCTCAAATGACCTCGGAGCAGGTCCCCTTGCCTGTCTGGGTTCCTGCACTGGTACTAGAGCCTCCCCACCCCTTGAAAAAAGGAAAATGGGGTATTGATGATGATTAAGACAGTACTGTAGTTATGTGTGTTGTGATATAAGTGTGTGAGTGAACAACTGTATAGTGTAAAGGCAGAAAAAACATTTCTTTCATGACATTGGCACACTAATTTTGCAAGTTAATTAGTTACTGTGTGTGTATTGTCCTGCAGCCATAAGAATGAAGTAGGTGATGTGGAGGGAGGGATCACCAACATTTTGTTATAGCATCTTGGGTAGCATTGTGATTATATATATATATACTGTACACTAATGATGTATGTTGTGTTACAGCTGCACAGGGGAGGTGTGTGGAGTGGAGGGAGGTAGCAGTAACAGTCGGCGTTTCTGGTCCCCACAACACAGGAGAAGTGGCAGCAGCACTGGTGAACACACTCACCGCAAAAGGGTAACTCATCCATTTCTGCTTCATCTTCTTGTCGTTTCTACCTTACTTCTCATTACTTGACCACATCCCTTAATTCTCAGTGCTCATACATAGTGTTTATTTTATCATCTTGCTGTGTATCACCACATATTTTGGAGAAGGGTAATTTTGTGTGCTTGTACCCCCCCCAGGCCAGCTCTTATGAGCTTCTTGACAGTTCCATCTGCAAGGCCACTGCACTTGCAGAGAAACTCCGCCTCAACTCTAACCGTCTCCTGGCTCACCTCACCGTTCACCTCCAGATGCCGTCTTCCACTGTCTCCACCCCAGCTCCAGTCATTGCAATCCACACCCCAGCAGTTGCTACACACAACAAACCTGCCACTACCCATACTACACCTCCTGTCACTCACACCCCATCTCCTGTCACCCACACTTCATCTCCTGTCACTCACACCCCAACACCTCTGGATCCCTTCACCACCACCTATCTTACTGAAATCAAAAGTCCTCCCCCACCCATATCTACCCTTTCTCCACATGCTTCTAGCCCGGTTCCCCCATCTTCCCTCACTCCTCTTCCACTTCCTTCATGTGTCACTTCCCCTGTCCCTAGTCATCCCCCACAGACATGAGAAACAAACGCACATAAATTTATACCCTGATGACCATGTGACACTACCACTGTCCTTAGCACCACACCATACAAGTGATGGATGTCCCTGCCTGTGATTGTCCTCTAGTCCGTCCCAGTATAATATGTTGGTGTGAAGTGTCTATCTGCTCTGGCACTCAGGAGTTCACTGGTAGTGTTATTTAAACAAAGGTCAGTACTGCATCATTTCTTTATGGTGAGGTTGTATACAGTTTAGATTAATACTAGACCACTGATACTGAAATTCAAACCTTCATTATACTATTGGAAATTTTTTATACAGTTAGAAACTATCTTATTTAATTAATAATGCAGTCATTTGCTTCCATGAGTGGGATATTGTAAAAATATTTCATGTTCTGAGGGTACAACTGAAAGATGCAGAAAAACGAAATTGCAACACTTTTATTTGTGTTACTCATGCTTCTGAATGTCTCTCGGAATGGACCTCGGATCCCTTCCCTGCCTTAAATATATTCGAAAGGATATACCAACAACAGAGCTTTCCTGAAACTTTTTAAAAGGTGTTGTCCATGACAGAATCTTCTTCAGGATATAGATATATTTTCCTTATTTTATGTGATCCCGACTCTGTTTTTCCATCACAGTCTGAGTCTTGTGAATATTTCAGTCTTTTCATTATTACCACCATCTACACATTTGATTTTAGATTTTCTGTACCTCATAGATTAATTTGCATTCCAGCGCTGTTAGTGGGGTTTATTTTTACCAGTCTCAGGATTGTACCTGCATGCATGCAAATGGTCAGTGAATGAGAAAGAATATATTATTTTCAGACTGAAAGTTTTTTATATATTAAGTTTTTGTGGATGTTGAAGGAGAATGGTTGTCCCCTAAAGAAGGTTGCAGGTTATGTAAGAGTCAAGTAGTATTTCCTACACCTCATACTGATAGTTTCAACATAGTCTTCTTAAAGAGTTGCCACAAACAAAAATTACTTGAGTGCTAACCATATGAAAAAGTAAGATGTTACATATCACTTCCAACTATTGGCAACCAGTATTTCACTTTGTTTGGAGATTATTATTTAAGAAATTAAGTCAGATATTATACTAGGAAATATTTAGCCTATGTATAGTTATATGTCACTGCTAAGAGTAAGGTCAGTATGTCGACACTAAGGGATACATATTTTAATGCAATATAGTTATAAGGTAAAGCTTCCCTTTACTGGACCAAATATAGTACAAATATTATTATTATAAATTTTAGTTTATAGTTTTAAGTGGTTTATAAGTACTGGCTCTGTAACGACTGAGGTCCTTTGAAAAAAATGTACCTGTAATTTGATGCTGACAGTTTACAAATTAGATATTATGTTCAAACGACAGAATTACAATGCTTTAACTGATGCTTCTAAGTTTTTGTCTGTAGGCATCAAATGCTGTACAGAAAACCTGGGAGCCATACTTGTAACCAGCCATGCCATATTTTGTAACCAGTCATGCCATATTCTATAGCCATAATTATCATAATATAATTTGCTTTAAGAGGAAACACCGCTGATGAAGCTGGGACTTGAACCCTTGCTATGCTGACCACATGACCTAGTGCTGTTGATCAAGGTTATCAAGTGTATACTGTACTGTGGTGAACCTGGTATGATTTTAAATTTTACCTTTGTCAATGATGTTACCTGTATTTCTTGAAACAGTTAATCAGCAGGACCCTTTACATATATATATAATAACTGGTACATTAATATATCACTTGCTGCCATGCCTAAACACCTATTACCTAAGGATGTAAGATTATCAGCTAGATTTTGTACCAGTGTTTATAAGCCTTTTACCAGGTAGTCGGCCAGTCTGTCTTTATTTATTATTACTACAAAGGAATGTATTGCTGCACTTTTTCTTCGTGGTGAGAAAGTGTATTTTGGGTAATGATGGAAAATTTATCTTTAGCTGAAGATAAAAATGAGGATTTGAAGGTTTGTTACTGGGTCTCATGGTCTAGTGGGATAAAGTACCATTCAAGGGCAGAACAATACATGGTGCATTGAGTCCACCTGAAGTAACTGGGAGGATTATACTCATACTCTGCCCCTAGCATTGTTAAGTTGGCCTTCATAAGATCTAAGTTATGCTGACCATGACCTTTATAACCACAAGGGAATAAAATGAGACTAATATTACCTTTCCCTTTAAAGTATTGGTAACAGTTTGGTTGTAACTATGAGAAATCAGAAGTGTTTTGATCGTGTAGCTTTAAGATGCAGTATGCATTGTAAAAGGAAAATATAATGCTTTCCATCTTTTTCGGTTATACCAGCTACTATTAGCTTGTAAGTGTAATGATCAAATAGTGTGCATTATGTAGAAGCCTCCTAAGTACTAAACCAATTTGTAGATAATTTAGAAACTGCAGTTGAAACATGATGTGCTTTGTGCAGTACTCTTACTCCAAGGTGAATTTGGAATTGTGAGACCAATGAACCCAGACCACCTTGTAGCAAGTCAGTCATCTGCTAACAATGTTTAGCTCATTGGTTTCCAATTTAAATGGTTCAGGTTGTAGAAAAGTATAGTACTGTAGTATACGCTACTCTATAATACGTCATCATATAATTTATACAAGATATTGTAATTGAAGGCCTATATTGAGTGGTTTGCAGGTTCTGAGATGATTTCACTAATTTTACTACCATAGTGTGACTTGGGAGGGTTTTTATTTACACTGCCTTGATTAAGTACACCATTTTCATTTTGCACAGTGAATAGGAAACTCCAGTTGTGCTTGAGATGGAGTACTGTATACATGTACAGTTGCCATCAGATGACTCGAGGCAACCTCATCCATGAACATGCTGGTGTTGTATCTGGTATCAGTGAAATATATGAACTGGACTGAAATTCTGTCGTCTGCTCTAGTGAAACAAACACAGTGCAAAGTTGTCAATATGCAGATTTAACTTTTCTGTAATGAATATCATGCAGAACAAGCTTGTTGATGTACGAGGTGGCCTCGAGTCATTTGATGGCAACTGTACATACACTACATACACAGAATATATATGGTATCTTGTAGATTAACTTAGATTTATGAATATTGTGTTTTGTTTACTATACCAAAGATTCTGTC
This sequence comes from Petrolisthes manimaculis, assembly GCA_034508575.1. NCBI lineage: Eukaryota > Metazoa > Arthropoda > Malacostraca > Decapoda > Porcellanidae > Petrolisthes > Petrolisthes manimaculis. The sequence goes on along the minus strand of JAWZYT010000401.1, from coordinate 215,439 downwards.
CAAATAATATAGGGGATATTAGATTGGTTTTGAATATCTATTGTATGTGGTGCTTTTTTTTTTTTAGTGATTAAATGTACATTTTGTTTTGCATTGGAATAGGTTTTGCAGATGATCACTATTGTACAGTACTTGGAATGCAGCTGTTTTGAAATTTAATTTGTCTGTGAAGGATTTCAGTACTGTAGTACCAATTCTTCCCATACCATTGTTTTTATTACATTTTGGTACTATGATGAGTTGTACCAAGGGGTACCAACTCGGATATTATTATGGTATAGTAGCAGCTGAAATTTTAATTTACAAAAAGTAAATTGAAGAAATATTCTTCAGATTATAATTATCGTGTTTTGAAATTGGTAACATCATAATTATTTGAGAAAATTGGTAACATCATAATTATTTGAGATAACCCTCTGATATACTTGGAGCACATATCATATTGTATTATCTGTGCTTCAACTGTACCAGATATTCTGAATATCTGTATTACTTAACGGAATGTTGTCAGATATCCCAGTTTTAAGTACTATTCAAGGACCAAATGTGTAAGTTGAGAGGCTTAAGATTATGATGGCAAAATTGAAGCTACTGATAAGAGACAAAACAGAAAATTAACCCTCGGACCGAGGTCATAAATATACAATAGGTTTTTTTTGTGTGTGTGTTTCAGATGATTAAGTAACATCCAGTTTGCCAACAGTAAGTTACCCATTTAAGGAAGTCATTGATGGATGTATTTGTTATTGTAAAGCTCACGGCAGGCTGTCATTTACCCCGTCCACTCTTGTTAAGCCTTAGTAAGACGATAGGTGTGACTTAGTTCTCTATTCATTTATGATGTGCATGTAGATAATATTGGAGAGCCACACTAAGAACTTGTTGACAAGAGTGTTCAAGTACGTTTTACTATGATGTAGTGAATTTTTCCTATCTTAATATCTAATGAATTATTGCATACCATTCAGTGAGCAAGCTGTTGAGTGGAACTAGAAAAATGTACATGTAGGGGCATCAAAAGATTTATCATAATGTATTGTGAGAGCCGGATGTAGTTATATGCGTACATTGAGTCTCAACCGAGATCAGTCAAGGTACTGCATATTTATCATATCTCCACAAATTGGCTGTATTATGTTTGAGTGTTCTGTAGTTTTCAGTGTAGTGTTTGGGTATAGTAGAAAGTATCTAGGTTTGATTTGATGATGCACTGCCAGTCTTTCACACGGTTTTGTATTTTTGTACTGCACCTACACAATTGCACAGAACTTATTTATTTCTGCACACCAGTATGACTTTGATACACTGGCCAAGAAATCATTGCAATATCATAATAGGTTCAGTTATATTCATAAGAGGGAAATGGAGGGAATAGCCTAAAACCCTTACCTCACTCACACACTACAATTTGTCTAATTCATTTTGACTTAGTACCTCTTTTCTTTTTCATTTAGAACACATCTAACTTCATTTCTTTTGTATCATTTCATATCTATTCATTATATTTTTACTCTTCTGTTTCTTTGTACCATTTAATATATGATGCCTATTTTGATTTCATTTCATTACTTTCCATTTTTTTTCTCACTCTTATTTAAAGTTCTCTTTATAAAAAAAAAAAACTATCACTGCTTGTAATTTATTAATGTCTTATGAATACTGTAACTATTATGATGTAATTGCATACAGTAGTGTCACATCAAGGTCGTACAACGTTTTTCTTGAGGTTGGATGTTGCTACCCGTATGACACAGCCAGTTGGCTGGAATACACGGGAAAGTTTTTACAGTTTATTGAGTGAAATTTCATTTGGATGATAATTTGCAATAAAACAAAAGTAACCCTGATGGCATCTATTCTATTTTCTTATGATTTCATATAAAGCTGACCAGTTTTAGATGTGGGTGTTTATCTTTTCCTTTATGGTCCATAGCTATGAAGGTAAATGGATAAATCAGTTGGATGGACCAAATTGCAGGGAAAATATTGTTAAGTGTTGTTCATGGCAGTTTTGCACACTTTGAGGAGTTTTAATTGGCATTGTTATAATGTTTAAAGCCCCAATCCACATGAGCACACAGTGTCATCACAACAAAGTCTGTAGACATAGTTGTAATGGTGTCCACACAGCAATGTCTGGCTAGTCAAGTTCTACGTTAAGGAGAAAAAGACTGATGTCTCCAAATTATCTGAGAAGGGACTCCCTGACTTGCTCTCTTGCTTATGTACTGTTCCTTATACCTATCCCATGTCGTTGGAGGTTTTTCTCTACCATCCATTTCATGGATCTAGATTCTTAACCTTCATTACTTGGTACTGTATTTAAACAATGAAATTGTACCTCCAATATTTTATTTTTAAATCATCATGGAATTGCCTTACAACTCGACCACCACAGGTGCATCTTCCCCCGTGTCTTCCAGGCTGAGATCCCAGTCAAATTTAGTGGACAAGTGTGCCCTAAACCGCTCGGCCTTGCGTGTAAGGGCTGGAGGCAGGTTGGCTTGGGCATCGGCCAAATTGGTAAAGAGTGTGGCCATGCCAGCAGCCAGGAAGTTGTTGCTCTCCACAATGTCCACAAACAGGTCCTCAGGCACCTGCATAGTGGTATACAGTAAATACGATATCTTCTCATTCTATTCTTACCCTACCCAATTACTATAAACTTCCATAGTCACAATAATGGGTGCTACAAAGTTTTAACCCATTATTTTAACTGGAATAAAATGTTTTCCAGCCAGATGCCCTTACTAATGCCAATTCCTTTTACTGTATTCTACAACATGCAGGAACTCAGATTGACTATAATTACTGTACTATAAATAAAGCAATAATTAACTTTGCCTCTACTCCACAAATATTGGCCACCCACCTCATTAATCTGGAAATGAAGAACAGATAGGAGAGTGTTATACAGCTGTGGCTGCTCCTCTATTAACTGTGATGCTCGGCAAAGTGAAGAGAGAAGGGCACGCCAATGCTCCCAACCGTCCCACATCTGACCCACCAGGAAGGTCACAAATGCCAACTGCAGCTCTGCCACTAAACTCTTGGCACTGCAGACAGAGAAAGAAGTTTTTGTGATGTCCAGCAAGTTATTAATGCTTCTATGAGGGGAAAAAAGGTTGTCATAATTATAATGAGAGCAGGGGAGACTGTAAACTGGTTTTGCAATGATGCATTGAAAAATGTAGTCAGGCAACACTTGCATAACCCAAAGGTATTTTCTCTTGATAAAACAACTAAATAAGGTATTAAATATACACACCCTATCTGACCTTATTGGAAACCCTACATTCTCCCCTTATTCACTTTTGTCTCATTTAGCATTTCTTAGTTGACATTGTTAAAGTTCCTCGAGCCCGAGGAAGGCCATGGCCTGAACCGGGCTTTCCCACAGGAGAGTGTGCGTTGGGGTTTTCCATGATGTGTTTAATAGAATGGGGTGCTGTGCTGCATCCCGGACAGGCGTCCACAATGGCTCCATCCAGCTTCTTTTGATATGTCAGAAGGGCCGGGTGGTGGCCACACCGCAGCCTGGCCAGGTGGACTCTGTCCTCACGGGGAAGGGAGGATTCTGATAGGTGGATGTCAGGAGGTCTTGCAAACAGCTGAGTGTAATCCAGTCTACTCCCCTTTCTGCCTGTCTAGGATGCAACACACATTCTATTAAACACATTATGGAAGACTGCAATGTACACTACCACACTCACCAACAAGGCAACATACACGCTCCGAGGGCATTGTGGGAAAGCCCGATTCAGGCCATGGCCTTCCTCAGGAGCTCAGGGCTGCTCGGCCAGACAGCTTGAAGAACTTCAACAACTTCCCTTTCTCTGCTTCACTTCTCTTCCACCATTCCCATGCCTATTTTAGAGCCATAGAATCCTCCTGGGCTTGATTAATTAATTTAATAATATTTAAAAATACATCAAAGCCTGAATACAGTACACAGGCACAACCCACGAGGTGAATGGAAAATAAAGGAGATTAAGCAATAACACTCACCTCTCCAGCCCTTCCAGCATGCATCTGACACTGTATGTAGAGTCAAGGCAGTGTCGAGTCACTTCACTTGGTGTGGCACCATCTTGGTAAGGCTTTGAGGGGAACTTGGTAAAACGAACCTCCGTGCCAGGCCTTGGAACCATATTGGGCATCTTTGAGGATATTCCGGGATTATTTGGGGTTGGTGTTGGGATTGTGGAAGAGTCCTGAGAGGTGTTATTTATACAGTCTGCATCTTGTTGTGATGCTGAAGAGGATGAGGTAGTACTAGATGTGAATATATTGACAGAAGTAGTAGGTGCAATAGATTCGATAGAGGTGGTAGTGGAAGGAACTGACGAGGCAACAGTGTCATCAGAGTCCATTATATGTGTGGAAGAAGATGGTTTACTTATTGAGGAATTGGACTGTAGTTGCTCTGAATCTGCTTCAATGGATATTTCTTTTCTCTTGCTTCGGCTCCACTTTCTTATCCCATCCGTCTCGCCTTCTGTTATCAACTCCGGAGCTGAGCATATTTTACCTGTAAACATACAGTAGTCAATAATCATGGACTGACAAATGAAAAATTTTCAAACAATAAACTACAGTAAAGTACACAGCTTTTATAATATCTCTAGAAGATTATGAGTGTTATAATTAAGCCAAGCATTCCACTAGCACAACCTCCAGAGAATGTGATAATGAATAATACAGTACTGTACAGTAAATTTAGCTCATTCAGTACAGGTGACTTTGAAGTTATCATCGTATAGTTAGTATGAGGCTCTAATACAGTACATGATGGTATTGTACTGAATTAATGTTAAACAGGTAAGCTACAAAGGTACTGAGATTTTATTACTAAAGATGGTTGTTCTCCTTCCTACTCTTAAAACTATTTGTCTTTCATATGGACACCTTTCCTGTCTTTTTCCCTTCCTTGTTAACTCTTTTGACTCTATGCCTGTCTAGCCTTGTACAGCTCCGGACAAAACTCTCTCGACTCGTATGGCAGCATTTGGCATCTGATAGGGTGATGGGGGTTGGAGTTAGGGGAGACTCTTCACTAAATCTTAATATTCAGTGTGTGTGTATGTGTGCTATCAGTGGGAGGACCTGTGTATGTATGTATGATAGTATACTTAAGGTACGTGTCCACTTGAGAGCTGAGAGTGAAATAAATGTCGAGAGTTGGTAAAAAGTAAATGGACACAGACTGGAGAGTACTCTCGGAGAGTTCTGCGATTTATGTCGGAGAGTGATTCGTGACACTAGTGGACACAGCTCTCCCACTATCCTGAGAGTACTCTCAGGCACTTTCAGTGTGTTGATATAGCTGAGAGTGAAAGGGCGGAAGTTAAATAGTGTAAATACAAGATACAACAACAAAAATAAAACATAATAATAATAAGTATAATATTTAATAATAATAATAATAATAATAAGCATATACAGCTGTCTTCAAAAACAAGTTTTCCAAAAAAATATTAATGTAAATATGATTATAATTTCAAAATATTGATTATTATGGATATTTCAGTGGTTTTCAAAAATATAATAATATTGTAAATAGATTATCACAAATATACTTTAATGTTTAGTAAAAGTTGACGTCAAAAGTTTGGTTTGGTTTAATTTCATATTCCATAAAATATATATATTATGTCACACACACACACACACACACACACTGAATTCACTTGAGACTCTTTACTCTCGGCGACTTGCTCTGTCTGTGTTTTCAGTGGACACGCTTCTGAGAGTTCTCGCGGACATTTTATCTCAGCGACTCTCGAGAGTGATATAGTTCTCTCAGGTGGACACGCTCTTTGTGAGTTCTCTCGACATTTATTTCACTCTCAGCTCTCAAGTGGACCCGTACCTTTAGAGCCATTGTACAGTAGTTTGTGCTTCTCTCAAGATTCAGAGTTGCCAAATGCTGCCAACCAAGTCGAGAGAGTTTTGTCTGGAGCTGTACTTCCTATACTCCTTGTTTGTTTATGAGATTGACCTTTTGATATACCGGTACTCAGTAAATCTTTTTTGCCTGGCTTTTCTTTCATATCTGAAATTCCATGCCTGTTTACATATGTACCACTGGTTCACCTTCAAACTGATTTTGTAATATAAAGGTCTAAAATCTTGGTAGTTCAAATCTTACAAGTTATACCTTTAATATTCCACAAGCAATATACTTTAGTTATGAATTACCGGTACTGAAGATGTGTAGTTGTGGCTTACCAGAAAGGGGCACCATCCTGCGTAGTTCTGACGGTGAGATATGTTGTGTGAGTGACACCCACTTGCTCCAGGACTCCAAGGGATAGGCTCCCAAGTGAGGGTCTAGGTTCTGTAGACTGGCCCGGATACTCTCTACCTCAGTGGGGTTGGCCTCTGTGGAAGACCTGTAGTTAGGGAGGGGAATACAGAACTACACTAAGACTTTTACAATCCACCAATTAGCTTTCATTCTTATACAAATAATTCCAGTGTTAGGCAAATAAAGTCCTATGGCACTACACAGTCTTATAGTTCACAGAGTCAATATCTTAAGGTATGGTACCAGCAATATTGTTTATATAAAAATATGAATGTTATTGAATTATTTTATTTTTACTTTCTTATTCCTCAACACTCACATACACAAAAGGAAAACTATTACCCTTCTCAGTCACCATTTATTCCCAATCACTACATTCTATAAATATATAAGAAACATTGTTCAGTATATGTAACACAAAAAGAAGAGAAGTATGAGGTAGAACAAGCCACCAAGACCCTTCAAGAATGGTATTTAGGGGAGATAAATATAAGGCAGCAGGCTGGTACATACCTCCTGGTGTGAGGTCCTCGGCAACCGGATCATAGTGTCGCACCAATACTTCACGAGATTCAAACACATGGAAAAATCCTGTTCTAGGTGCTGTGTCTCCCTGCCGATTCACAGCACTAAAGAAGTGAGATTATTACATTAATAAGAGAATGAGAAAGTATATACAGTATTACAAGAATGGGATTAGTAGTACTCTCTGTAAACGGTTGAAATTAATTCTTTCAAGCAAGGCTATTAAGCCATATAGCTCACTGGAAATTGGTCAGGCCTTTTAGACTACTGTACTTGAATGAAAGGTAAGAACAGATGCTCCACTCCATCCAAGTTCCCTTAATAATAGCACTTGGACACCCTTTCAATTGACCCGAGTTTGATATTTGTCACTATTATACAAACAAATGATGTGGGGAGGGATAGTACCCTCCTGCAAACTTAGTGTGCTAAATAATATATATGGCCAATTCAGAAGAATGCATTTTCTACCATTATAATGACAGAAACAACAACTGAAATAAACTTAAATTTCCCTACTGATTTCCAATTAACACCTCACCTAAAATATACAAAGTGGAGTCCTGGTGGAATCATCTTGACGCCACGGAACTTCTCTCCAACATTCCAGAAGTTGAGATCAATCCCAAACTCCGTCCCAATGGGCATCCCTAGCATAACTAGCGTGCCTCCCTCCTCAAACATCTGTCGAGCAACATCTGGGTCCATTGTTCTGGAGATAGATCAAGGTATATTAATCCCTAAGATACTGTAGCTTATCGCAGACATAGACCATTAGCCTAACTGACTTTGCCTCTCATAATTTGAGCACTGGCTTCCTAGGAGATATTATTGTATTGAAATCTGCTCAATGTTGTTGGAAAAAACAAATTCCTAACTGATCCCACCTACAGTACTTACAAATTTCCTTCAAACTTTGATTGGTTTTTGCTTAAGAAATCATTTCCCAGGTAAACAATTTATTTTGATGATGTTTAATCTCCCCCCTATGTTTGCCCAGGTTTGGTCCAGGTATTCTGCCCAGGTCCAGTTAAGGTTAGGTTAGATCAGGTAAAGTTAGACTAACTTTAGAACATATAAAAATTACCTATTAAAATCAATATTTATTTGGGTATTTATTGAAAGAATTACCGTTTTGCAGCAGTGTTGCCAGATCCGGCTGGGTCCCAGTCATTTATTGTACTTTATCACGATTATTTCCCGGTAGTTTGCCCAGTTTAGGGTCCCAGTAGTCTGTTGCGGTCTAACGTTAGGTTAGGTTAGGTCAGGTCAGGCTAATTTCAAAATACCCCATTTGAATATGACCTATCTTGGAAATGGGGAATTTGCGAAGTAAATACCATTGAAGAAAATAGTCTTAGAATGGTCTAAATTAGTGGGTACTGAAGGTAGAAAAACCATACGCAATAACGGTAATTCATTCAATATTTAAAGTTACATTTATTTGTTTTACCCATCAATCCATCTTCTTGGAGAGAAGGGGAATCAAACATAGGTCAAAATACACTGTCACACATATATATTACAATAGTATTAAAACAAGGAATGATAGAATTATCCAAAACATGTGTATCTTTACCTCACACTTCATAAATATCCAAGGTCAACTAATATCGACCCATCATCCAACACAACTTACCTATATTGGTGAATCTGACGGTAAAACAGTAAACGGTATAACAGGAACTGATAATACTTCCCCCTGACAATAAACTCTTATCAATACACCCTAAAGAAAGTATAAACGTTTGAGATTGTTATTGTTTGGCTGGAAGAATATAGACGACAGAACACAGAAGTAAACTATAGAGAATAGAATTAAAAACAAATTGATAGACGATGGAATCAATAACTTTATTTTTACCACATTTTACGTTAATAAATATCACTTCCCAAAGTTTTAAATCATTATACTTGTTAAGATTAATTAAGCCAGCCACTTACGTATTATAAGTAATATTAGCAGAAAAGTATTGCATATTTCTTTTCTGCAAATAGGATTCAGTACATGAAACAATTAAATTCTCCTCTTTAGATTGAGTTCCTTTGCACATTTTAGAATCAAGCTGGAAGAGGAAGACCGGGAACTTTGAAAAAGGGCTTTTTGGTAAAAGACGGGGAAGCGGGAAGACATGTGTGCTCGCGCTCCGCATATATAGTAATTCCAAAATTTATATTTATGCTTACATGCTTACAGATGATCTTCTGGAAGAGGCTCTAATAAGCCGCTCTATTGGTGATCCTGTACCTCCAGCTCCACTTCATTCCTATTACTCCCCGTGGTGGTAGGATGGCTTGGTGTAGTGGATATTCGTGCCCTAGAAATATTTTTGTTCTTGATTGTCCCAAAACTTATCTAATTGTTTTTCAAATGAAACCACTGATTTCTGGTTTATGACCCACTCTGGCAGAGAGTTCCACATATCTATTACTCTGCAGGGAAAGGAGTATTTCCTCATGTTCATTCTTAGTTTAAATAATTTTCTAGAATTTCCTGGTTTAATACTCTCTTCCCATTCTCACAATCCATACTCCTGGGCCCATCTGAGTCGAAGCCCAAGGTCTGAAGCAAGCAGTTTCTGGACAACAGTCCCCACAAACCATCATGTAACCTACCACCTTGGCAGTACTGTAGTGCCTCGCGGGTAGGACTCTCTACCCCTACTACATCTTGTCTATCTAGATTCCTAGAACAATGTAACTAACAATATATGGTGTCATTAAGATTTACCATGGAGACTGGATACCACAGAAACACAATCAGCTAGTTAATAAATAATTTTTGAAATTCTTTGGGTGAATCACTTTAGCAATATAAAAAAATAAAAGAAAAGTCTGGGCAATAGAATATTAGGGGAAGTCAAGTGGAAAATAGATACAGTCAACATAACAAGTTTATTGATGTGTAATCTGGAATGAAAAATATTCATACAGTAGTAACATAACACAGAAAAATATCAGTTGTTATTAATTCACTCCCAACACATTGAAGAATCCCTGATTTACTACTGTTTGTACTACTGTGTATTACAGTGTATCATTAGCCACTGGATTTATTAAAATAAATACAGTACAGTATATGTACCCGTATTCCATAATATGAATTATTAATAATTTGAAGAGCATCATTTTTAGCAAAGTTGTACCATTCTTTCTTTCTTCCTAAAAAGGACCTTTGAATTGAAAGAGCAGTGTGAAACTTTGTAAATGGTGATTTCCCCTCAGTTGGTGTGTAGTTTTTATCATTCCAAACGGACTGGTGAGAACCCCGCATTATACAGTACTTCATTGATAATATAACTACATCTTCTAGATCTCACTCTACACCACCAGGACAATATTGTACTATACTTAACTGTAGATTATAAGATACATTTTGTAACACCAAAATTGTAAAATGAAAGTTCATGAAAATTCATTGTAATACAGACCTGTATTTTTTTCAGTACTTTACAAATAATCATGAGCAAACCAGCAACCATGAATATTCAGCTATTATGGTAAGGTACTTGTACAATTATCCTTTAGTTTATCAACCTATCTGGGTTTGTATTGGACCAATTAGAGTACAAAGCCTTCCTAATTAAGTAATCATAGAAAATCCTATTCAAAGGTAATTTGAAGCTGAAGATTCTGGTAGTCACCTTGCTTTGTTCTACTGCCTCAGGATGGGCCTGGTAAGTGAAGGAGCAGTGATTTGCTGAATGATGGGTAAAGGTATGTTACCTGCTAGCCAAAGAAAGGGACAAGAGCTGGAGTGGAAGAGAGGTACGCCTTGTACTGTGGTGTACTGCCCCACTTCTTGAGGGCATACTTCTCCAGCATGGGAATCCCAGATACCCGTGTGATGAGTAGGTAGTCTAGTACTGGGCAGAGCACTGGGAATGGAGAGTACATTACAATAGAAGTTAGCAAAGGTACATTAGCTACAATAACTCAAGCAAGGACATTTCTTATGCAGAAATGCTGAAAGTATAGGAAGTTTCTTTGCTACTTGGGCAATATATATACTCCGTACAGTACGGTATATCTAAAACAAAGTGGTCATGTAACATGTATTTGTGTATTTTTCTTAAATCAATGATCAATCCCCTTGAATTCACTGCAGGCTAGTCATTCATTTAAAAATATATACACTATCATTATGGTAATTTAATATTTTTATGGAAGATCTCGCTCGTATCCTTGAAAAATCACTTGCACTGTATATCCCAGCAGAGAAGTACAATAGTTAATAAAGGGACTATTAAGTAACTAACCTGTGAAGTACTGCCAGCCTGAGAAGGTGGAAGAGGCGCTGATATAGAGACCAAACCAGAGCAAGATTTCCCCAAAGTAGTTAGGATGGCGGGAGATCGACCACAGACCAGTGTTGATGAACTTGTCCTGATAAAATTGGTACAATTATACACTTTCACATTCTAAAGTTAAATCAATTACAGTAAATAATAAGTGAAGAACAAAAACTCATAGTTTTATCTCTCTGGGGAGAGTAAAGGGCAAATATATTGGAATATATATAAACACACCTAAGAAGTTGTATGTGCATACTTGGGTAACTAAGTTTGGTCATATTTACAAGTTAAACAAAAAGTTGATAACAGCCTGGGCATATCTAATATATTCTAAGTATAAATGAATAACGAATTCATAAGAGATACACCAAGAAAATTTTGTTATTCTTCCCAAAACTGCAAGAAGCTCCACAAAACTCGGTCACAATGACAGTATGATAGCCAAAGTCAACCACAAATTGAGCAGTGGAACTACATTTTTAACAGGAACTTATGGAACTGCATGGATGAATTTACTCATGAATTAAGAGAAAATCCACAAAGAATGGCATCAGTTAAATGTTTGTGTTCTATAGTGTAACAAGGAATGTCTTGATGTGATTTGGATATACAGTTTAAGCATATAAATACCTGCAGTATAAAACTAATAATGAGGTAGAGAAAGGGTGAGGAAGGGAATACTGTCCAAAAAGGAGGTGAGGGAATGTTGTCCTCTCGAGAGGTGTATAAAGTTGAGGAGTGTGTTTTGGAGAGAATGAGCATTTATGGAGGACTGGGCAGTCAGTACATAGTTTATTCATCTCCACCCCTTGGGAGAATAGGGTATCTGGCAACAGAAAAATACAATAAAAATAATGTAGAAATTTGACACATGAAACCTGACCTTATTGGCAGGTTTGCTTCTGAAGGCACTCTTCTGATAGTCAGCCACAACCTCTATTAAGAAGCCAGTGGCCCACAGACCCCAGCCAATGTAGTCCCGAGTGCCGACTGGTCGCTGCCGGACTGACATCACCGCCAGCAGGGAGGGTAGCAGTGTTACCAACACCCAGGCCCCTGGATCATACTGAGTTAAAACCTGATAACACTCCTATGCTAATTTGACAGAAAAGGTGAGATACACCATCTAAGTTTGGTGTGATATTGCAAAATCTTTGAATTAATCCTCTCAAAATATATATGGTATATACTGTACATCATTTGCCTCACTTATCCACCACCTAAGTGAAGACCTAAGGAAAATTGTAAGATTGAAAACATAAATAATAAACTCATAAATGTTGAACAAGCCATTTCCTTCAACTTTGTTTGTTTAAAAGAGAATATATATAAAGTATATATATATATATACACAGTACTGTACTGTACACCATTAGAGTTATGAAGTAATAAACTTTCATTATACTTCCAATACCTTCACCTACATAATTGAATTGAATTCAGCTCCCATCCTATATGAAGAAAATTAGCATATTTATCACTCAGAAATATATTTGTTAATATATTATGCAGCACATCTTATATTAATGATACTTAATATTATACTGTATGTGATTACAGTACTGTACAGTATAACATCAACAATAATAAGTTTAATAAATTCAGAGAGCAGTGTACTAAACCAGCAGTGTACAGCACCTTGCATGGTCCAGTATACCCAGAGAAGTGATGGTCGCTCCAGGGCCTCCTTGAACCTGCGATCCTGACCAGATTTCATGACACGGGTAAAGAGGAACAAACCCAGTCTGCAACACAAGCAACATTCATGCACCTTATTAACAGTAGATGAAAAAAGACTATGATGTAATAATAATATATTTACTACATTACAGTACTATATAATTCTTGGGGAAGTCAGGTTAAAGGATTATGAAAAATAATTTACTTTATTCCATTTATCTGATGTATTATGGATTGAGCATTGTAGCTCTACACTCTTGAACCTTACACTATTCTTACAGAAAAAAATACTGATTCAGGTAACTTAGTAATGCTGATATGATGCCATCTTATGGATCTGTGACTCACCTAAGAGCCCATATGAACACACAACCACTCTGGATCATCTGACGGGGGTGGTCTTTCCCATTCCATTTATAATTAAGGTAGACCAGCAAGATATAAGTGGCAGAACCTGAAAGTAGATTACACTGTTGCAAAATTTTCATAACCTATATTACAGTACAGAATAATCAGAAGGGTTCAAACTTGGTACTTTTGGACACCTATAACTTGTTTCTATGCAGAACTATGATTTTAAATTGAGTTTCATTGATACTTTAAGATAAACCAATATCTACCAAACAAAGACTTTAGTGTGGTACATCTAACAAGTGTATTTTATAGAAAAAAAAATGGTATAACAGTACTAAAAATATGTCCAATGTCATTTCAGTTTTAAGTAAAACTGTAACTGGGCCTCTTTCCTTCATTTTTCTATCATTTTTAGGGACACCTTATATACTACTAAATATTTTCTAGGTCAATCACATAAAATATGAAATACTGTACAACACTGAAAATAATACATAATACACTGTATAAATAATGTGCTAACTTAGGTTATTCACATAAAACAATAAATTACAATACTGAAAATAATCGATAAATATTGAAAGAATTACCGTTTATGCGTATGGGTTTTTTACCTTTATTATCCACTTATTTAGACCATTCTAAGATTATTTTCTTCTATGGCATTTCCTCTGGAAATGCCCCATTTCCAAGATAGGGCATATTGAAATAGGGCATTTTGACATAAGCCTGACCTTACCTAACCTAGACCACAGAAGAGTACCAGGACCTAACCTGGGCAAATTACCGGGAAATAACTCTGGTAACGAACAGGAAATTACCGGGGCAAAATACTGGGACCTAACCAGATCTGGCAATAATGTTACAAAACGGTAATTCCTTCAATAAATACCTAATATTCTGAATACAATAACCCAACCTGCCAAGTCGTAAAATTTTTCCGTTTTGAGGAGTGCAGCCACCACCCACAACCCCCACTGTAATGAAAAGTCCACCAAGGCAAGCTTAGCCATGCTGCCCCCACCACCACCCCACGACCACACCCACGACCATGTAGACTCTATTATAGATGACATACTCTGGTTTGTAGTCACTTTGTAACGTTACCCCTTCACAAACAACCACCACCACTATTCTGTATTGTTATCCTCTTATTTGTACCCCTTCACAAATATTCTGTATTCTGTATTGAGTTATCCTCTTGTTTGTAACTTTGTACCCCTTCACAAACAACCACCAACACTATTCTGTATTATGTTATCCTCTTGTTTGTACCCCTTCAACACTATTCTGTATTAATAGAAACAGAAATCTGTATTCTGTATTGAGTTATCCTCTTGTTTGTAACTTTGTATCCCTTCATTCAACCACTTCAGAGTTCACCAAGGTCAGATATGTTATCACTACACTATTTAATAAGAGGTAAAAGTACGAAGATTTAAAAATAGTAAAATACTCCTTTAATTAAGTTTACATAACATAAAATTAATAAATACAGTGTTGTCAGGTCTGTTCTGTATTTTGTCGACGAATTTTCCCTTACTTCAATATTAGAATTTCCCTTTTTTTACCTCAATAAGTTCAAGTTTATTCTTGTTTTAGTATTTATTCCCCTTTTACCTCAATAATTTTATGTATACTTTTGAACATTGACGGTCTTATATATATGTTTTCCCTTTTTTCCTCAATAATTTCCTGTTTACTCCTGAACATTGATGGTCTTTTTGGTATATTTTCCCTATTTTCCTTAATAATTTCCTGCTGTTACTCCTGAACATTGATGGTCTTTTTGGTAAATTTTCCCTTTTTACCTCAATAATTTCCTGTAGGCCTATACTTTTAATAAACATTTACGGTGTTTTATATTTTTTCCCCAATTTACTCTAGAACGGTGTGGATTTCAAAATTTCCTAAGAATAGAGAAATTTCCCTACACCTGACAACACTGTATAATACCTCTGATAAGTTTTGAAGTATTATTTGTTTTGAGAGAGTTCGACAACATCTTTGATATTGACTCTATAGTATATATAAATAATTTTAGACTAAAAAATATATTTATTTATATTTTTGTCAATATTAGATCTTCATTATATCAATATATTCTATTTAGGTGGATATTGTTATAGTAATATCCATGATATAAAAGTAACGAAATGTCCATATTCCTAAATACTGTATCAAAATCTTCCAGTTTAAAACTTTAGCCTAGTTTGATCCATTTTGAACTGGTTTAAGCATGTTTAATCCGGTTTATCTCTGTTTGAACCGGTTTGATGAAAATGATTGTACACAATTGTAAGCCTACATATTTTTTTCTTAAATAAACATTAATATAGGGCCTACAGTTACTTTAGGGCAGGAGTAGAGTTGAAACTTAAGAAAATTATTGTATTTTTGAGGTGAGAAGCTTTACACTTTGAAAAACTACATAATTATGAGCTGACTGTCTGAATTAAACACAGGAGTTTGCAATGAAAAAAATGAGTTAATTAAATTAGTTTTATTAGTGGCCATCCATTAGGGATAAAGGAGCCTGCACTGCTAGTTGGAGAATAGGAAGTCTGGATTCCTCCAAACTGCCCCTACAACACATTGCTTCAATATATTGGCCAAGGTCATACATCTCCTGGGAGATTTTAGAGGTATAATTAACTTTGAAAATGCCAACAACAGATGGTAATTCAGTACGGATAACAATGGATAGATTTACAATTCATGTTATAGTATGCATAAATATACAACAAGTAACACATAAGAAGTAATTTAGTGATAAGTCTAGTCATTTTGTCGGTGTAACCACACCAAGTGAATCAAGATTGATAAAGAAACAAGTCATTTGTGAACTCAAAATTATACATTCATTTTTGGTTATAACTTAGGTTAAAAAAAGTTCCAGGTATAAGTACATACTATGAACATACAGTACAGTACTGCACTGTCCTGTAAAGAAGCAAAAATTAAAATGTTTACTATCATCACATATCCAACTTGTCAGTAGGCAAGTACTGTACAGCAGTTTAAATATGACTTAGATTTAATTATACCATCATACCCCAACATAAAATTGGTCATATTTATGATTATAAAGATAACAACTCTTGTATACAGTATTTGACACAGAAACAAAACAAAAAAAGTCATTAGGAGTTGATCACTTGATCTCATGGTTCATATTCCAGCAGAAGTAACTGTGTCTTGTTCATGGCATTAAAATTATTCGATTTAATCAAACGCCCATAAAGGCAACAACACTTACAGTGACTCTACTGTACAATACAAAATATATTCACTAATACACACTTGTACTGTAGTGGATCCAGGAGATTAGCAAGATATATAATAATTTAGTATATCACAGTCACCTCATAGTATACTTTCATATTAGGTTATATATTAGAATTTCAACAGTTTACTGTACTGCTTTATGATACAAATAAACACAACACAACACAAATAAAGACATTATTAAGAAGAGTAACATGTTTTCAACAATAGGTGCCAACTCTGTCCACCTATCTGCCTATTTGGACTGCTTAGTACCACACACACTATGAAACATATTATGAAAGACGGCACCACACACAACCACATCTGCCAACAACACAACACACGTATATTACTTAAGGGCTCTATGGGAGAGCCTACTCCAGGGTATGGCCATTCTCAGGGACTCAATGTTTCTTGGCCAGACAGCTTGGGGAACATCAACTACAACAATGTATAATCAATAATTATTTATGGGTCAAAAGGAAATTTTAAGTGGTGTAACAACAAATCAGTAAGCAGAGCACATAAACCATTCCAATTAAGTCTAAATCAATACAAGTTTTGGAAAAAAATTACTCTATATTTGCAGAACATACTTTCCAAAAAAAGAATGGTGATAAAATTTTATATGAATGGCTGATGAAACACTCAGATTGTAAAATAAGAACAATTACAGTATATAAAATCAGGATGGTAGTAAGGATACAAGCAGCACTTAATTACAAATACACCTAGTGAGGAGGTAAAGTTTCCAGACACTGAGGAGGCAAGCGAGGAAGAAGCCTCCGTGTCTTGACTGGAATGAACTGAATGAGTACCTTTAGGAAGTTCTTCAGCCGCCTATGCACTGCAGGCCACCTTGGAAGCCCTGGCCAGGACAGCATCACAAACACCCCCCCTATGAAAGTGACCATAACCACATCCTTACTGACCGTTAGCTCTCTCTTGTTACGTTTCCACATCTGGCTAACTGTCCGCCACACACGTCTCCCTTCCCTGATGATAACACCAGCAATAAACCTGGCATTAATGGGACCTCTGGTAGCCAGGACCACATGCAACATGGGTGCCACTCTAGCTCCACTGAGGAAGCCCACACGCCACACATTGTCTAAAAGCCCTACTGTGCTGGTATAGATGGGGCACAACACATACTTTGGCAGCCGGGCTCTGATGATTCGTTGCACACGGTCAGCCACAAATTTACCTGGAGAACGATAACCATTCAATGTGAGAGTATAACGTGGCACAATGTCGACCATGCCTGAGGCATCCACCAGCAGCTGTCGTGATGCTAAGCACACTGTCACACCGTTGAAGTTCACACGATGCAAACTTATATTGTTGATATTTGTTACAGTTTTAGACTTGTTAATATAACAGTTAAAATCAGGGATGCCAGAACTGAGTTTTCTTAGGAAACTTTGAGCCAGATCATGTGAGGCAGAGACATAGAGAAAGTCATCAAGGGTGCGGAGTAGAATACTGTGTCTGGTATTATACTGCTTAAGGTGAGTAGCACACATGATAGAGTAGTAAAATTCACAGAGACTTGGAGAGAGGCTGGCCCCTTGAGGGAGTCCCTGTACCATTTTGAACCAGGTCTTAGCACCACCACTGACTATTGGACTAATACTTTTCTTCACCAAGGCCAGAGTGTTGGCCACATGAACTACCACATTCCTCCCCAGCTGTGACAGTGGTTCTCTCTTATGTAATGGCTGCTGCATTGGCTGGTCAGCCTGGTCCAGCAGAATGTAAGTTATCCGCTGCTTCTTGCCTTTCATGGCCTTGTACAGAGAGCCATATGGAGTGAAATTCATTGCTGTACCAAAGTTTTCAGAGTTCTTCTGCAAAAGTTCAAATAGCTTTGGGTGCAACACAGAACCATATGCATCCTTCACATCAGCCCGCACAAAATACAGTGGGCTATTATGTCCAGCAGCACTTAGTTTTTCATTGAACATCTGCCACATTCCACAGAACACAGTTGCAGATTTGGCTGAGATACTGCCACTCCTTCGACAAAGTTCCCTCATGAAGAGGCGAGCCTTGCGCATCTCAAATGATGATTTAAGACTCCTGGTAGAGGGGATGATAGGCCTCACTCCTTTCAGTTTAGGCAGGAACCTTAACTTCTGTACAGTCTTCCCAGAAGTAGCTGCTTGCGGGATCTGCCCCTTGGACAACCTCTTCACCACATCCCTTTTCACCAAGGCATTCAGTCCTTTGTCATGAATGGCACTCCATCTCCTGTGCAGGTAGTAATGCAGCTCGTAGTTGCCCCCTGACATCTCTGTGACGTGAAACATTGATCCTATAGTATACATCATGATCCTTTCCACCACCCATCGCAACAACTTAGCTGAGATGAAGGTTTTCTCTTGGAATGATGTAAAAGAAGACATCCAGCTGTGATAAAATGAAATATACATTATTAATTATATTGCCATTGGCATGTACCATATGTCTTAAAATAAATCTGTAGTAGAATGGCATAAAAACAAGAGCTTCAACAAAACCTAAATATTATACAGCACTGTACAGTATATGAAAATGTTTTGTCTCTTATGTGGAACGGTAAACTCATAATACTTTCATGACTCAATACAACTATAATCCAACTATTTCCCCTAATGAGAAGTGTTCCTTTTGTAACTTACTTTCAGGTACTGGATCTTTAAACATTATTATTGTTGCTATATTTGATAAATGTGAATAGCAAAACAAACTAAACAATTTTTTTTTTCTTAAACTGTCATTTATCTCTGATCATAACCAGAATTTTTTTTCTTTGCTGGGGAGATATCCATATTTTAGACAATTCTATATCAATCCATCCACAAATAATATCATTTGCATTAATGAATCAAAGGATAATTTGGCTACATCCATTGAACCCGGGCCCTTGTAAGGCTGAAGGCAGGATATTGATACTACAACAGGTAATGAGAAGAAAAAATAAAGGAGGGACAGCAAGCACAAAGGAAATGAGAGAAAAGGAAAGACAGCTTAAGAACTAAGAAAGACTGACTCAAGACCAAAATAGAGTCATTATCCTTTCAGTACCACATGTATCTGTATAGGCAATAATGTTGTCTAAATGTTAATTACTGGCACCACACCTGCAGTCAGTGAGCCTCCAGCCTTGCATGACATGGCCCAAAAAGAAGGCATCATATCGGCCGAGGAGTGTAATGTGCCGTGCTATCTCCTTGACTCGCTGCAGGTTGTGTGTGGATCCCCAAGTTGCCCTTGGCACCACACGTCGCACCACCGCCATCACTGCACCCCATGCCTGGTAGTGAGTCAGTGGTGTGTGTTCTGGGATCTTTCCTCCACCTTCTCCTCCTGGCTGTGGTTGTGCATATAACAGAGCTTGTATTATGGTAAACATGTACTGAAACTTGTATTTATTCTGCATGTTCTAAATAGTACAATGTATACTGGTCAAGTACTTTCATTACTAGTATTATTGTTATATATATTCTACCTATTCTATTATTATACAGTATTACTGATACCATAAAATAACTAAGACAAGATAGCTTAAAGAGTTATGTACCCAGAAGGCAGACAGACTAAACATAACATGGAATATAAAGTAGAACAATATATATCAATAACTATAATAAAATATAGAGTACTAAAAGTATTGTATATAATGCACCACTCATCTTTGCTAACTTGTCTATATTACTATTCATGCTTATCTTTTTAATAGTTTTCATTATTTTAGCTTACCAACTCTTGCAGTAGTATTGTAGAAGATGAGGCAGCGGGTGAACACTGAAGCAACAATAACACATCCTTCCTGTTGAGGGTGTAGCACTCTGGGTGCCTCCTCCCATGTTTACCCCCACCCGCTGCCACCACCACCCGCTCCACGGTCCTCATATTCACACGTCGAAAATTCCTCACCATGGCTGCCACCAGATCCTTCAGGCCAGTATGTGTCATGAGAACAGCTGGTGTCATGCTGGGCAAGTTTACACCAGTTTTCATACTTAATATGTCCCTCATCACGTCCTCGATTCCACATCCTCCTGCATGTAACTACGGTTTTCAAAAATCAACACCGTACATCAAAGATTCACAATCGTCAGATCATATTTAAACCAACACTCAATACTGCGGTATATTCTCCACAGCCTGGTTGATAGCTGTTTAGTTTTATTAATGTTTCACCCTGTCAAAATAATACAATTTTGTTTACTTTTTTCAACAACAATTACCATGAGAGGAAATACAGTAGTAATGAAAATTATAAAGGAATTGTGAAAGACAACAATATTAGCTTTTATATTGTCATACAAGCAAAACAACAGTAGAAATTAATAAAGGACAATTCAAGAAAATATAGAAATAGATTTGCATAGCTTTAACATTTACTGCACCCATTTCTACGTAATTATTGCATTGTTTTAAGGAGAAGGCAATAAACTAACAGTACTAAGGCTCACCCTCTGTTGCCTTCTTGAGAATATGTGAACCATGGAATTTATCTGGGTTGGACTTCCTGTACAGCATGGTAAGGAAAGGTATTTTGATGTCCTCAATGTAACCTTTCTTGTCGTTCTCCCTAATGCATCTCCGTTTCCCCTCAGGCTGCTTCACCCCTCCCTCCCTCTTTCTCTGGGGGAATAAAAAGGATGATTTAATATAAAATTAATATCAGAGTATAATTTAAATCTTGGCATCTCTCATCTTCCTCTACCCTCCTCTCCCCAACAACCTCACTTTAATGCACATACTCAGGCAACTTACCACACCACTCTCCATATAGTGGTCCAGCCTCAGGCTCCTACTTTAATGAGTAAAATAAATATGGAATATCAATTATATTTTTGATAAAAGAAAAATAATAGCCGCCCTTGACTGTACAGTAACAATTTATGAATTGGAAGCTGAAAGACATAATATCCTCCCATCAATGTGGTAAAATTGTACTCTCATCCATTTTATATGTAAAAAATTACAATTTTCAAACTAGAAAGAGTAATATTGAAGAAAAAAAACTATGCCATTTTACATCATTAAAGTGTATATAACTGGAACCATTCATACTTTACATGCTGTACTTAACTTTTGACATAGCATCATATTCAAACTGTTAACTTGGTAAATTTTGGCTGACTGGACTAGAACTGTCCTTATACCTCAGACACCATCACAACTTTCACATATAACACTCTACCTTTGCTGATGGTCCAGGGGCATTCGACATGTTGATGGATGTTGAGCTTCACACACACCTGTATATTTAGGAAAGAGAGTTGGTGAAAAGGGTAGAAACATCGTAATAGAAATTGGCAATATACTTGATAATTACCCAAAGCATTTCGGCTAAAGTAAATGAAAATGTCACTTATATTCTTTATGCACTAACATATAACATTATTCCATACAGAAATATACATAAATAACACGTATTTGCCGCGTGCTGCTTTTATGCATATTTTCCTTTACCAAGACGGGTTCACTACAACAAAACGGTAAATGGTTACAAGTTGCCACAACAGGATTTCACTGGAAAAAAATATATTTCCTAGAAGGATTTAGTGTGATTTGAGTGATATTGACCTTCGTTTCCTTAGGAAATGCTTCGTTTTTTAGATAGCCTCCCCCTCATCCAACAATCTTGGGGGAGAGCCTGGGAAATAGGGGGTTTTGGGTGCGGGAAAAACTCATAATATAGTATATTTGCCTTTCTAGATTGCACTCATGACCTGCCATGACCTAACCGGGGCAAACTACCGGGACCTAACCGTGGCAGATCACCAGGACCTAAGCAGGAAAAAATATACAATAGAATTAGTCAGACCTCACCTGAACTGACCTAATCTGGACTGGGACACACTACCGGGACCTAACCTAACCTAATCTGGACTGGGACACACTACCGGGACCTAAGTGGGGCAGACTACTGTTATGCAGCATTTGCATTCGAGTTGTGGCAACTTGTAAAAATATTCCCACTTTTTATCTGTGGTGTTTCTCACGGAAGCCCCGTTTTACAAACATGATTTGGAAACTAGTCTGACCTGACTTAACCTAGACCACAGCAGACTAATTACCTAACTAGACCTAACCAGGGCAAACTACCAGTACCTAACCTGGGCTAACAATCGGGTATAACCGTTGTAAACTATCACTGGAGCAAATTTCCAGGACCCAGCCAAATGTGGTATTACTGCGCAATCCTAGCCAAAAAAAACAGTTATTCTGTAATAATACCACAAAGTTATTAAAATACAACTCGCCACTCGCCACCTCTAACTTACAGTCCACAGCAGAGTTCCCTGTTGTTGTTGTTGTTGTCAGTCCTTACTCCTTTATTACTGCTTCCACCTTCTCTCACCTTCCTTTATTTATCAGTAATCATTGTAGTTTTAAATCAATAATACCAATTTGAGGCATAGTAACGGTAATGTAACATCCCTTCCCTTTTACTTTTAATCAGAGTTCAGTTCAGTTGATGATTATTTTATTTGGTTATGTTGTTGATGGGAAATATTGCCTTTCCAACGGCACTAATAATTTGACAGCTACTCTTCTTGGGTTTTAGTGACAGCTAGAGACCCTATATATCTATCTATCTATCTATCTATATATATATATATATATATATATATATATATATATATATATATATATATTATAAGCAAATTGTCAGAATTTATGAGTTAATTCCAAAATATAAATCCTATTGAACAAGAGCAATTTAAAGTCGGTGCTTGGAAGCATAAACCTGCTGATTCCCATTACAGTACATGGAAATAATTTTCCGGCTCTCACAGGTAGCTTATATACATCTCATCTGCTCCATTCATATTACAGGTATATAATTTGACAGTTTTTGACTACTCAGAAATTTTAAAGCCGTTTTAGGGTAAAATATCCTAAACTAGGGTAATCAGACCCTCATTAAAGTAATGACTAATTTGGGGTAATTCATTAATTTTGGCAAAATATATATTTGTCAAAATCTACCGAAAATTTAGAATAGTTCACAAAGCTATTGTAGACATAATATATTATAAGAAATGTTGGAAGTTAATTAATACTATGCATACTGCTGTAGTGTATTGGGGCATAACCCAGATACTGTAAGTTTGTCTTATATATGATCCTAAATGATTATGTGTAATAATGTATTATATTATTCAAAGTTACGTTGTTGCCGATTTTTAGGGTAATACTTAGTAATTTAGGGTAAAACTGGCTCTATTCTAGGGTAATATTTTCGGAGCTCATGGAATGCTGGCGAAAGTGGTGTCAGAGCGAAAGATTTGAGTAATGATTGATATTAGGCGCGGTTATATAGCGCTAGATGATAGGTGAGACAGCAAGCAGAAAGATAATAGAAAGAAAAGTGGGACAGTTGGAAGAACTGAAAGAGTGGCTGGGGCTGAAGGGGCGCCAAAACCCTTACAGTACTCCCCTACGGGATCAGAGCTAAAGATAAATTCCTGGTAGATAGATGTTAGATCTGCCCTCTTATTACTGCATTGGGAAGGATAACATTCTCAGACACGTAGTTTGAATTCTACCCAGTTGAGAGGCAATGAAGTTACACAAAGGATGTGTGTGAATCTCTATAGGACTGGCAGACAAAATGGCTAATGAAATATTGTAGACTCCAATATCATTCCAAACTCCTATAAATCTGTAATACATTCAGGTCTTTCACTTAAACAATAATTCTGTAAGGATTAAAACTATGTGAAGATCTTAAATACTGATCTTTATTTAATTTAGAAACAAGAGTGCAATTATGTTTATCTTCATTGCACACTTAGACTTCACACATCAGTAGCAAAAATTAGACATATTAATTGTAGAATGGATTGTTCTGTACCAATTTCAATACAATTCTATATTGCATAATCATTCTGGACTCATACCAAATGCATGCTGAAAGAATAAGTACGGAGGAATGCGTTATGTTGCTTGGGGGGAAAATGGACCTTATATTAGTGAAACAGAGATGTATTGTGTACTCGGATACAAAACATTTTTCTATGACAATATGTATAAATAATACTGCTCCTTTTGCCAACAAAAACAAAGCTGGATATACATACACATGTTTTGTAAAGAAAGGCACTCACTACAGAACATTCCTTCATTGCCGATTACAAATATATGTACAAAAAACCTGAGGAATTATCTGTAGACTCAAAGTAAAAAGAGGGCCTTTATAACTTATTGATAAAAGTTTATACAAGGTTAAAGTACTGTGGTACGACTTGGTTCATCACAAGGTGTCACTTATATGGTGTAGTATGAGGGAGTTTTGTCAAGGACAGACATATAGGGTTACTGGCACTAATTATTGTTGTTGCTGGTGCTGATGATGGTGTGTTTTACTGGGGCTCACTGTCTCCATCTTGACCTGCTGGTGGTGGTGGTGTTCTTGTTGTTGGTGATGGCCAGTTTGGACTAGGACTTGACCCTGAGGCTGTGTAGTGACCACAATGTTACCCTGTTGGACTGTAGTGCCCTGGGACACCACCACCTGTCCATCTAGAGCAGCCACTTGTTGCTCCAGTTCATCCCCTATACTGTCAGCCAGGATGACCTGATCTGCTGTCACTTGTGAGATAACCTGGCCAGTGGTGGGATCAATGGTGACAATGTGAGCACCCTGCAAAAGGTCTGGGGATACATCTTGAGACAGTACCACCTGGGTCACCCCTTCTGGCAAGTTGATCTGGCCACCAAGCACCCCAGCTACATGTTGCAGTACCATCTGTCCATCTCCAACCTCTACTGCCTCCATTGTTGCCACCTGACTAGTTGCTCGAGTTACAGCTGGTCCAGATGCAGCTGCTTGCTCATGTGGTACAAAGTGATGAGAAACAAGTGGTACCATTTCATTCATGATATCATCCATCATTTCTTCCACACTCTTGCCAGCTGAGTAGAATTCCTCCATCTGCTCCATTGTCACTTTCCATTCAATGAGGCGCCACAAGTTATACTTTAGAACTTCATACTGTCCCTGACCATAGTCCTCAATCATCTTGACTCCATAATGCTGAAGGACACGACCCAACACCACCGACACATGCTCCTCCACCAGGCCACACTCCATTAGTAGATCATGGTCAAATAGCTTCTCCAACAGACGACGGCACTTCATATCCAGAGTATCTGTCATAATGGCTTCTGGCTCCCTAGGATGGGTTTGGTCAACCCGACTCCCACCAGCTGGAGTCGCTTCATGCTTCTCGGAATGGGCAGCTTTTGTAACTTGGGGCAGAAGCCCGGATAGCTTGTTCATATTTACTTTAACCCCTCCACTATATGCATCAGTGATGGTGGTGGTGATAGGTGCAATCTCCCGTGTTACAATAGTGATTGGAGTATGTCTTATGGTAGAGATTGGGGTTCTGACAGAGACAGAGGCAGGGGCAGGTGTAGGCTCTCCATCATCATCATTATCATCATCATCATCATCATCCCATTCAGACCTTAGGGCAGCAATCTCAGGGTTTTCAAGTACTACAGGTTGCCTCACAGGAGGTGGGGTTGGTGGCGATATACCAGTCATTATCGTTGGCTGAGGATATGATACCATCCTTGTAGAGCCCCGGCCAGGTTTGACATCTGGTGAGAAAATGGCCTTGTTCTGATGAACTGACTCGATATGCCGATGCAGCTTGCCCTCAAACCTGAATTCCCGGCTGCAGAGCTTGCAGGAATATGTGGGGATGCAGGACATGAGCTCCACTGGGGGTGACAACACACTGTCTGCATTAGTGGAAGTCACAAAGTAGTCCTCCTTTTTAGTCCTGCCAAGCAGGTTAGCCGTGATATCCACAGGATATGAACCAACGCGGTTTCCCACTTTCATTTTCACTTCTTCTGTTTTATTAGTATAATTCTCTATCTTCACTTTCACCTTGTTGCCACTACCAGTCACCATATGATTTTGATTACTGGGAATACCCATTACCTGCTTCTCTGGCTGTATATTAATGTCTTTCAGTATATTTTTGACAGGCTGTCTAGGCGGCAGAGGGACAACCTTCTTTACCTGAGGCGATCGATCATGTTTCTCTGGAGACTCTTCTTTTATCCCCAGTTTACTTTTGACTTGTATCTTTCCTCCAGTTTTGGGTGAGCAAGTTTCACAGTTCTTCATATTACACACAAAATCCTTTCCATGCTGCTTATTTTTGGCCAATCTCTTCCCTCTGCCTTCTGTCTCTCCTTCCTCAACAATGCCTACAGTTACTGTCACCCCCCTACAGGTCTCTACAACCTGTTTCTTGACCTTGGCTGCTGAATTGCTTGCAGATTTGGTCTGCTTCTCTTCAGTTTCCTTGACTTCCTTGACATCCTTACTCAGGAGGTTCTGCATCATGCTCTTCCTGATGGCCCTCAGCTCAGCTGCCCCAGTAAGGCCATATGGACTCCACTTTCTTCCTCGACCTCGACCCCGACCACGACCCCTGCCTCTTTTGCCTGGTGTGTGACCTTGCGTTGCCAGCGAATCCTGCACCCTTTCAGTAGTTTCCACAATTTGGCTTGAGGCTGCTGTTGCTTCCTCATGCTGTTGCTGTGACACTAGCTGCTGTTGCTGCTTCTCTGGCTGTTGATGTTTTTGTTGCTGCTGCTCTGGTTGTCTTTGTTGTTGTGGCTGCACTTGTGCTTTTTCAAAGTCTTCACTGTTGACTATATTAACTTCGAGGTCAGTGTCATCTTCCTCCCCTTCTAAGTCCATCCGATCAACACGCACAATCCTTGGTGTTACATCATCAACTTGCTCTGAAGTTAGTTGCTTTCTTTCTGTGTCTTGCTCCTCTACCTTATTGTCCAGGCCCTGCTTAGTCATTGATGACACTACCTCTTGTAGGAAAGCTGTATGTTCATCTTGTGCAGTAGTGTTCTCCTGCTCCTGTTCCTGTGAGGTCTTCTGGCTACCTTGTACGATGGCATCAAAGGCAGCATCCTGAATGGGATCTGATGCCATTTCTGCTGTATCTGGAAGAGCAAACACCTTTCGCTCCACCTGAGTGCCTCCTTCATCAGTTGAATGTTGCACCTCCTCATCTTCATCTGAACTATAGTTGCGGTCCATACCCTCGTCAAACATGTCACTCTCGTAAATGTCATCATCCGCTGGCCTAGGTGTGGGTGGAGCAGAGACCTGGGTGCCAGCAGAGACCTGGCTCTGGTATTGGCGGGGGATGATGACATGGCCACCATCATCATCTGTTTGAGTTGAGGTGGTACACATCACCTTCCGAGTTCGTTTTGCCCGTGGCTTGCTATTAAGGGCATCTTTTGGGGCTTTGAAGACCTGTGGAGCAAGACCAGTTTGTTTATGTTCTCCATCGAGAAGGCTACCCACAGTGGGAAGTTTGTCCACGATGCTGCCATCTGCTACAGCTCCATGATTCCACTGCACATGTCGCTCATAGTCACTCAATCGAATGAAAGAACGTGGGCAATGCTCGCATTTAAACATTCGTGGACCCAATTTCTTTGTGAAGTGCTCATCGGTAACCTTGGTGTGCCGTTTTATGTGTGTTATGAGATGGTTTTTTTGAGTGAAACATTTACTGCACAAGTGACACTTAAAAGGTTTCTCACCTCTATGAATTCTGAGATGTATATTAAGTGCACCCACAGTAAGGAAAGCCTTGTGGCACACATCACAATACACACACTTGCTTTTGTCATGGAGACGCATGTGCACCTTCACACAGTCCTGGCGACTGAATCTTTGATGACAAACGGGGCATTCAAATTGCTTCTCAATGCCATGTATCACTAGGTGACCCTGCAGGTGGACTTTACGGGCAAAAGACTTGGGGCAGTGGGGACACTGAAAGGGCTTAAGGTCCGAGTGTATGGCCATATGTTGGACCAATGTTTTGCCTGTCATCATCACTTTACCACACACGTCACATGCGACTGGCACCTCCAAGTTTTGGCTCCCTCCCCCAGACAACTGTAAAGTCATACCAAAGTTGGAGGAGGTCACAGGGGTGCGCATTATACCCCGGCCCCGGCCACGCCCTGAGGTCTTTGTGGGGCGTAGTAGATCCTGAGGTGAGAAGATGATGGTGCCAGGGGGAGGCTCCATGCCCTCTAGGGTGTGTAGGTCACTCTCCAGACCACCAAAGTCCTGCAATAAACACAATAATTTTGTGCAACATGCCTGTATAGAGTTTACATTATAATGATCACAAATATACTAAAATTACCACTATTCACACTTTGGCATCTAGTCAGTAGTTGAAGCAATGGTATATCCATTGGGAAGCAGGTTGTTATTGATGGCAAAGTGCAGTAAATCCCTGAACAGAACTTTCCAGCAACATTCATTTACCAACAAATAAGTACCAGGCTTATTTTTTATAAAATATAGAAGAGAGGGTCAGAGAAGAGCAGTAATGCAGGATGGATAGAAACTATATATGGGTAGTTTGTATATTAAACCTGCGAGATAGTGACATGTTTATTCCTGCTTCACAAAACCTTACCTCTATTGAAGTGACCTGCTGTTCCTGCTGAAGGTCTTGCTCCACATCATTGTTGACCATCTCTATATTATTATTGCTGGCACTGAGGATCGTTTGCATTTCCTCCTCTTCGACTTCCTCCACATTGTCTTCCATCATCATCACCTTCACCTCCCCCAGTACCTCAATTGATGATGATGCCATTGCCTGTTGGTACAGAGCAAAATGTAACACTGACCTTGCACATTTATGATATTAAGATTCCAGGTATACCATTGACAAAAAATACAATATACAGTACTGTAACAAATAATTGATATGACATCTATAGATTGTTATCAATAATTATTAAATTACGGGTAGTAATGTAGGCCTACTGTACGGTACTGAGAATTATAATAAACTCCCAAAATTCAATTTACATACAGTATATTCATCATCCCAATATATTCTTCATGCAGCCTGTATTTTCAATATGTAACTAACACCTGCTGACTGGTGCAAAATGTCATAGTAAATTCTGTTTATTGTATATGCTTCAAAATATATTTTTAAATACTTTCAAGACAATTACAGTTCAGGTACGGAACTTATTAAATATACAGTACATGAATGCACACTAGTACTGGACAAATCATTCCACCTTCATAGGCTATTCAGGTTGTGGCTGGTATCTACCCAACATTATGGCTTGAATAGAAGTGTATGAGTTGGGCTGAAAACATGTTTAATACCGTATTGTAAACTAAAGATGATGATTACATATAGGCCTCTGCCAGAAGTTTTGAAATAAGTGATTTCATGAAATACCTCTCCACATACTGTAACTGTAGAGGTCTCAAATAGACTGAAATATATAAATAAATAATATTATACTGGTACCGTGGCCACCCCCTTGGGGGGAGTTCCCGGAGGGAGCGAGGCATCAGAGCTATAGATAGATAGATAGTACCGTAACATATATAACTAACCACTAAGTAGATTTGGAACTACCCTTGCAATATCATTCACAAACTAACCAAACCAACAAAACTGTACCCTGACCTATTATTTTAAAATAAATACAGTATTAAAATAGAAGAAATGCCATCCTGTAGCTGTAGTGGGATATATTTATGCCCATTTAGAGGTAGTAAGAGTAAGTAGCAAGATAGAACAAGCTCAAATCGGA
Source organism: Petrolisthes manimaculis (assembly GCA_034508575.1). Lineage (NCBI taxonomy): Eukaryota > Metazoa > Arthropoda > Malacostraca > Decapoda > Porcellanidae > Petrolisthes > Petrolisthes manimaculis. The sequence continues at coordinate 185,352 of JAWZYT010000401.1, read as the reverse complement.
GGGATGGGTTTAAATCAGGAGTTGCCAACAACTGTACATACATACATGCCCAGTACATACATACACAAGTAGGCTACATGGACTCAAAGGGATGGGTCTAGATCAGGAGCTACCAAGAGCTTTGCCAACAGGGCTTCTGCAGTTTCCTAAATTTTTATGTTCTTATATTGTCTATCTTGCTATATCTTTTTTCTGTCACAAACAAAAACAGATATGTCAGGTACCGTACCAGTAAAGTTAGTGCGTAATTTTCGTTAGATGTTTAGTTTACTGCAGCTTGTGTGGCCTACACTTTATTTTATCATTTTAATCTTGAAGACCATTTTAGGCCCTAGCCTGACGTAAGAGGAGATGGGGTAAATACTGAAAGAATTACAGTTATTGCGCATGTTTTTTTTTACCTTCATTAGACCATTCTAAGACTATCTTATTGAAAGACATTTAAAATGGGGCATTTTGAAATTAGCCTGACCTTACCTAATCTAACCTAAGCCACATCAGACTACCGGGACCTAACCTCGGCAGACTACCGGGACCTAACTTGGGCAGACTACTGGGACCTAACTTGGGCAGACTACTGGGACCTAACCTGGGCAAACTACCGGAAATTACCTGTGGTAAAGTACAGGAAATGACCGGGGCAAAATACTGGGACCTAGCTGCATCTGGCAACACAGCTACAAAACGGCAATTCTTTCAATAAATACCGAAGATGGTACAGTATCTCAGAAACGTAATATTTACAACAGGAATACCATTGGAGATGTGTCATAATGTTAAAATATATTTAGAAAAATGTACACTAGCAGTAAAGAACCAATGAAAATTCAACATGTTGTCTGTAAGATATTCAAGGTGCACAGTAAAATATGTTTGTACGGAAGGTTGCCAGAGTCCAGGTTAGGTTAGGTAGGGTAGCGTACTATGAACCGGTTCATTAATGTGGCTGACCCAGCTCTGTCACTAATATTGCTAGTGATAAGTAATATTTTCAGCTTGCCAAGGAAGAAAACTTCCTCAAAATGGTCCCAATCATTGGAAAAGCTTATTTTTTAGTTAAAATTCCCCAGGTGACTGGAATTGCAAATTTACCATGACCAAATAATGGTACAAATACATGAAGTTCTCAAAAACAAATATAAAAAATATTTGGATACATATATATTAACTTAAAATCTCAGCAGCTGCTTCTGATTGTGTACCAATATTTGTAACATACAGGCTAAGTTAAATGAAATCTGGCACAGTAATTATTTTTATTTTTCAAGCTTCAGTGTTCATGAATTTTGAACAAGTCAAAACTATCTAAACAAGGAGATGGAACAACATTTTAATCCCAGTACAACTCTCGGGATAGTTACATCCTATAACTGTCTGAAATAATAGACAAGTTTTACATTTATCAGTGTTTAAAATTAATCGTTATCTATGAAATTGCCTTACCTTACGTAACCCTGCTAGGCTTCCAAAAAATCACCCACCACAACCAGGTCCAATTAACCCATTATTCGGCCACTGGGGGCTAGTAAAATGGGTTATGATGTGGGAAATATGTTGTTCCATCTCATTTTATTTATATTACCCGTAAATTACTCGGAGAGGGTGGGGGGAGGGGCGCCATTTTCTTTCTCCTCCAACCGTTCTTTCTTATCAACCTCTTTTAAATTATCCACTACACACACACACACACTTCATATTATCACACATGGCCTATCTGGAGATGTATTGTGGTTACCTAGGAATGGTATGGGTTGATGTGAAGGTGTAATAAGTGTGTTTTATGGTTTGTCAGTTCCCATTCTCGGTCATTGAGGGACCTTTTCTAATGAAAGAAAAATTCAACCCCTTCGTTTCCCGTTCTCCCTTATTTTCACTCTTTACACTTCACTCACACTCTTTACACTTACACAGGGACTCTTGTGTGCTCGGGAAACCTTCTATTGTCTGTCCAACGCGAATTTAGAGCTAAAATAAGGACAGATATGGCTGCAAAATCAATAGAGACGCAGTAATGGACATTTTGGGGCATCCCAGTCTCTCTTGGCAAAAGCCTTTCGGACATTTCCCATTTTCACATTGAAAAATAGAGAACGGCCGCCATTACCCCCTTAACCCCCATTATACTCACACCTTAGATTCCCTCGTCGATATTACTGGCCAGGAAGGCCTACTTAAGGAGGGTAAATCCGCTGAAAACACGAGAAATAACTCATCACACAGGAGCCACACTAAGGAAAACTTGGGAATGCCACGGAGGGAGTCTCGCCAACAACGGGATTAGACGAGACCGTGACGTCACACACACACACACACACACACACACACACCTACCGCTATATTCAAACTACTCAGGATGGGAGGATTTTTTATAATTTATTATACACCGATATTTTATCTTCGTGTGGAGCTTTTCATAATTTGTTGATATTCCTATGTGAATTATAATATATTTTGTATTCTGAAAGTGTCTTGAGGCTTCATATGAGCTGTAATCAAGGTAGATTAGATAAGGTAAAGCTGGACGTACAGGCACTGGGAAAATTACTTTAAATCAAGAATATATCTCACGTTTTAAGATATTGATGGAAAAATCGTATAGCCATAATATTTGTAATTCACTTTATTACATAATTTTATATTTTCACATCAATTTTTCTTAGGTAAGTGAATTTTAAGAAGGCGTGGTACATGAACTGGTAGTCTGGTACCCTTATTATATTCATTCAACAGTGAGCGGCAGACGCCAGACAGCCAGGTGGTCGCTTTTGGGACAGAATCCGACAGATAATATCACCACTACAAGCATCACGTACCCAACCACTACACCTCACCACACTACTACCATACCACAATACAACACTGTCATCACCACACCACTACTAGACCACAACACAACACACTACTATATCACCACTACTACCATACCGCAACACAACACACTAATATTACCACCACTACTACACCACACCACGTACACTACTAGACCACAACACAACACACTACCATCACTACCACAAACACCATAATACTACTACCATTACTACAAGCACCACACTATTATACACTACTACTATACCACAACACAACACACTACCACAAGTACCACACTACTACTACCATCATTACAAACACCACACTACCACTACCATTACCACACCTACACTATACCACACTACGTACCACTACACCACAACCATTACTATATCACTACACCACGCCATACCACACTACAAGCATCACACTATCAATACGTTCACCACCATACCCCCCATCTGCTTCCCCCATCACCCCCAATAATAGGAGATGCAAATTTGAATTTTTTGTCATACCCAGCATCATTGTAAACACCCCTACCCCGTGAGAAAGTTTGTGTGTGTGTGTGTGTGTGTGTTGCCCGCATGGATACCCACTTCACCAATCACTCTGTGCGTGTGTGTGTCCCCTTTGCCCCCTACATACTCCATCAAGTATAAATATAACCCATCTAAAGCGAATTATGGATATTATTGCACCAAGCCTCGACAGTAGCCTACTACTTCACAAATCATAAAAAATTTAAGTAATGAGGAAATAGACTTTTGACACAAATGCCATGCATGCAGAAAACAGGAACAGCTAGATTAATTTAACGTGTATAATAGTGTCTCGTAGTTTAATTGGAATAGTGTGGAGGAATAATGAAGTAATTGCTAGATCCACATTTAGCCTACGTATAGCCTACTGTTTCATCAATAAAGACATGCATCTCAGTCAATGGATCATATACCTATTTGTATATATATTCGGGGCCTTAATTGTTATAGAGTCCTGTTAAATTTAATTATTCCCTTCTATAACACATGGTCGGCATCTTTGGTATTCAGTATTCAATATAACTATGATGAGTTATATATACATGTAAAGTCATATTTAGGCACCATACATAATTACGTTCACTGTCTCATATTTATGTTTTTTCACATTTAGTTCTATAGATTATGATGTATAATGTATCTGAAATGAAAATAGAAACATATTTGTTATTATTATTATTATTATTATTATTATTATTATTATTATTATTATTATTATTATTATTATTATTATTATTATTATTATTGCGTATACAAATTTCTCAAAACAAATAGTGAGCATCCCTTTAAAAAGAAATTGATTATTATTGTATACTATTTAGTTAATATTGAAAACATACTAAGAACTATCCGTTAACGAGTGGTACTGTACGTAGGCTATACAGAAATACAGTCTTGTTGAATTTTACTAGCTTTTGTGTACAGGATGTGAGTGTGTGAGTGAGTGAGTAATAAGGTAATCCCCAGCAGCATACATACACCAACTTACTCAGTCTATTCTTCATTAATTAAAGCATGTATATAATAATATCACCATTTTATTTCATAATCAATAAACCTATCACACTATCCATGACGGTGAAATAAATATACAGACTCAATTCTATCTTATACTAAACTTACTTCAATCATATGAATCATGTATTCTCGAGACTGTAGAAATAACTATATAATATTATGTATGTATGTGTGTGTGTATTTTTTTTATCTGAGCTGAAGTAACGAGCATACGATAATGTAAAGTTCACGTACACACACACACTTTGGGTAACGGAAATGAACTAACTCTACCTCACTCACTCATTGTACCACTGCTGGACTCAACAGTAGAACATACACACGGGGTGGACCAACAACTGTATTATTCTTATATCATCTAACGTAAACAAATAATAAGTGAAATTAATTTGTCGCGTCGTAGTAGAAGAAAAAGATAGCCTAATGATAATTAATATACACGTGCTGATGAATTTGTTTGTTTGTTTTGTTTTATAATAGATAATAATCGGTCCAAGTCAATCTGCTGAGTATTGAATATTTACGTATACTACTGTACTGAGAAATACGTTGATAAATAAAGAACTAGTGAAATAATTGTCGCGTCGTAGTAGAAGAAAAAGAGTACTGTATGATAATAATATACACGTGCTGATGAGTTTGTTTGTTTGTTTTATAATAGATAATAATTGGTCCAAGTCAGCTTGCTAAATATTGAATATTTACGTATACTACTGTACAGAGAAATACGTATATCTATAAAGAACTACTACCCTCGCTACTAGCAGAGTAGTTTGTGGAAATGTGTGGCGTGCTTGTTGTAGTGTTTTCATAATTATGTGATGGGAGTTCTGTGACGTGGCGTGCATTGAGTGACTTAATATTCTATTGTATAAGCTAACATAACTGACTACAGCCAGGATTGTTTGTTTATATTACAGTGGAGTGTCTGGCAGGCCATCCATGTAGTCAACTCGGATAATTATTAAGCTTATACGTAGTGAAGAAAATAAAAAAATAAATCCATATCCGATCTAAAGACAGTTGTAAACATCGATATCCTAATTGTGACAGACAGAAATTGCAATGGTAAGTAAATCACAGGCTTTATTATTATTATGTAGGGGAGGTGGCCGAGTGGTTAGTGTTCTGGACTCATACCATAGAGGTCGGGAGATCGATCCTCTCAGGGGAGGGCCTGAGAATATTTACTCTTCCGATTTGAGTATCAGGCACTAACTATAAGGCGACCGAACGTCGTAAAACACCCTCACTGGTACCATAACAGCTGCAGTATTTGGGAATCACCCTCACTTCCCTCTCTCTGTGGCTGGGTACCAGTTCGGAAGTCGTGACGTGTGTGTGTGTGAACATCAGTTGACCTGGGCCACGATAACGGGCTTGATTAAGCCTATATGTCCAGTGTCGAATCATATATAAAAAAAAAAAAAAAAAAAAAAAAAAAAACATATGACCGACATCTCAAGTTTGGAGGAATCACAGTTGTTTTTTTCCAGATTTACCAACACAAAATATCCCCTTTAATTATTCATCCATTTTCGTATCAGCAGGAATCAGTCAATCAGAGTTGCTGCAGACTTACCAACACAAAATAGCCCCCTTCATAATTCATTCATTTTTGTATCAGCAGGCATCAGTTGCTCCAGAATTACCAACACAAAATATCCCAAATAACAATTCCTCCACTTTTGTCGTCAGCCTATCAGGACCGGTTCTCGTGCTAGGCTGCAGGCTTCCACGGCTCCAACACCACCCACACCTGAACAACGTAGATGTCGCCTCAACAAAGCAATACAGGCCATCACACAAGACGACATTAGGACGGTACAGTATAATAATAATAATAGTACAGTATAATATAATAAAATATAATAACAGTCAGTATATAGGCTACTGTATATTGTTGTCTAGCCTTGCATGGGTAGGCATATACTCTAGTTAACAACCTATAGCTCTGTGCACACTAGTCTTATTAACTCGTAGCCTATATATATATTACATTAATTTACTCTTGTATATTATAACATTAGTATAACAATAACATAACAGTCCAGTAACATAACATTCCCATCCTTACAAATCCACATGTTTTACAAATGTGAGACAAAATAGTTCCATAACTGGCAGTGCTCTATAATATGTAATGTCCTGCTTGAGGTCAATGTATGCTAATCAAATCTATACCTATTATGGTTTTGCAGCTGGTGTCGTGCATCCCGGGACACATCGAAGTCAAAGAAGTGTTTGATCTGCTTATTGGAGGGTGTGACGGTGAATCGGGTGAGGGGAGGTACAGTGATGGTGGGAGGAGAGTGAGAGCCAGTCTGTTACACCTGGCAGTTCACCACAAGGCTCCACAGTGTACCAAACTACTTCTCCACCTTGGTGCACCCACTGAAGGTATGTATGTCTATATAGTATGTGTGTTACTGATGGAGGGGTAAATCTTTATTGTTATTACTGCATAGTGAATTAGTTGTCCCTTAGATAAATATATAATTATGTTGCTGCATTAGTAAATATATTGTCATTATTTGGTCTTGTTGTCCCTTATAAAACTATATAATTATGTATTATGTATGTATGTGTGTTGCTGTCTGAAGGGGTATATGTTGTTATTGCTGTTATTGTTTTTATTATTGTTGTTGTTCCTAATAAGTCTCGAAGAAAAGTATATATGGATTTAGACAATTTGTTTCCCTCATTGGGTCGTCATGAGGTGTGTGTGTGTGTGTGTGGCTTTGTGTGATGTTGGTGAGGTAATTAATATAAGTTTCTCAGACACTCGTAAACAGAAAAACCAGCAGAGAAGTTTATTATTTCGTCCCCCTCCCCCCATTGGATATAGTAATTTAATATGGTAAATATGTTTATTCAATTATTTTCCTTTATGTTTATTAATTCGCCCCCCTTGGATATAATAATTTAATATGGTAAATATGTTTATTCAATTATTTTCCTTTATGTTTATTAATTCGACCCCCTTGGATATAATAATTTAATATGGTAAATATGTTTATTCAATTATTATTCCTATATGTTTGCTATCCTCTGAGAAGTGATGAGTGAGACGACAGGACTTTTACCTCCGACTGTACAACCATCAGGCATATGGTTGTAATTTACGTAAACCCACTCACTACTAATTATCTCTGAGACACAGGGGTTTGCTATCATCCCACACATGTGTATACAGAGGAACCATATCTTCGTTACAAACAACAGGACCAAATGAACATATATAATGGTGGTCTGTTGCTCTGAATAGTTTGGAGGAATCAGTTGCTCCATCCATGTAGATTCTCAAACACACATTATTTTTACTACCCACTTAATTTTATGACATTTTGATGCGCAATATATATTCACCTCTTTCTCTTTTCCCTCTCTCCCTCTTTCTTATAGTTAATATATAGTTAGTTAATTATTACTCGGTATAGATATTGGTGTGTGTGTGTATGTATGTGTGTGTGTGTGTGTGTGTGAGTGTGTGTGTGTGTTATACCTGCAAGGCCTATTGCTTCTCGGATTTCATAACTGTGTGTGTCATATAACCACTGTTACTACTCGCACTGAAATATATTTATACTTGTGTTCCCTTACGTGTTGTCGCATCTGCAGCTAATGACAGCCAACTGGGAGCTAGACTTATATATATACTTATTTGACCATACGTGTTGTTGCCATGGAGGTATAGTTAACATCTAATGAGAGGAACATAATGAGAGACATACTGTACATACTATATTTGGGTTCTGTAATAATGTTTCTTTTACCCTACGTGTTATCGCATATATATCGCTACAGCTAACGATCGAGAGCCTATGCATTGGGGCACTGCAATAATAAAAATAATAAAAATAATGCTTGTGTTCCCTTACGTGTCGCCGCATATGTTTACAGCTAAGGAGAGCCCAATGGGAGACTGCAATAATAATAATAATGTTTGTGGTCCCTTACGTATCGCCGCATATGTTTACAGCTAACGAGAGCCTACTTGGAGACTGCGCTATACACTCAGCATTGAGGGTGGCAGGAGGAGGTGGTGGTATATACAGCCTTGTGACTCTACTGTTGGAATACGGAGCTACACCTACCTCACTCAACTCAGCCAGGGATACACCCCTTCACTTGGCTGCAGAGAGGGGTTTGGTACACGTGGTGAAGTTACTCCTCGACGCTGGGGCATTGACGACAGCTAGGAACAGGTAAGGGGGATTGAATAGGGGTGAGAGGGATGGGGCTGAATATTGAGGGTAAGGGGTAGGGGTGGGACTGAATATTGAGGGTGAGGGGGATTGAATAGATGAGGGTGAGGGGGGGACTGAAGATTGAGGGGGAGGGGAGAGACTGATTATTGAGGGGGAGGGGGGAGACTGAATATTGAGGGTGAGGGGGATCGAATAGGTGAGGGGGAGGGGGCGTTTGAACAGGTAAGGGGGATCATTAACAAGAAGAACAGGTGAGAGTGTAGGGGACTGAACGAATAGGTGAGGGGGGCTGAACAGATGATGGGGGAGTGGGGGGGGGTACTGATCGGGTGAGGGGGGTATTGAACAGAGGAGAGGGACCAATGTGTTTGTGAATGCCATGCTTAAAATCTAATATAATTCATTCAGTCATTAATTCCCTTCCCTCTTTCATACACACCCCTTCACAACTTCATAACAATCATTTTCCACATGTAAATTAAGATGGTCTAGTTAGTATTCGTTAGTATTAGCAAGGACAGCTCGTGCATGTAATAATAATAAATATTTTACTGTACACTCAGAGGGCTGATTCCACATTGGTTTAGGTTTGTTATGATCCTCCCCAACCACACTTTTTAATTATCAATCTTAAGTATATATATCCAACAAATTCAGTAGTATCCATATCCACAAAATCTGCTGCCATGTAGTTCTATTATTACGATAGTTTCTGTGGTTATCAAAAAAAAACACAGTGGAAACACTTAAGGGGGTGCGGGAATAGGGGACATGCTTGGGGGAGGACTGGGAGTGTGTGGGAATAGGGGGACAGGCTTGGGGTGGGTAGCAAGAATGTCCCCTACTCCCGCACCCCCCTAGACCCCCTCAAGCCTGTCCTCCTTCTCCCGCACCCCCCTAGACCCCCTCAAGCCTGTCCTCCTTCTCCCGCACCCCCTTAGACCCCCTCAAGCCTGTCCTCCTTCTCCCGCACCCCCAATCTATCCCCTACTCCCGCACCTCCCTAAGTCCCCCAAGCCTGTCCCCCTATTCCCGCACCCCCTTTATTAATGTTGTTTTTTTTGTTGAAGGTATGAAGAGACGCCTTGGGATTTAGCTACATTGTCCGGCTCTCCCTCTTCCCTGGCGTGTGCTGACCTCATACTCACTCATCACCTACAGCAGAAGTAAGTAATAATAATAATGATGGGTACGGGCCTAGCTTTATTACTCACTCATACTCACTCATTACCTACAGCAGAAGTAAGTAATAATAATAATGATGGGTACGGGCCTAGCTTTATTACTCACTCATACTCACAGCAGAAGTAAGTAATAATAATAATGATGAGTACGAGCCTATCTTTATTAATTAATGACGTGTATGTAATGAGTACAAGCCTATCTTTTTTTTTTACCTTCAGATAATAATTATACTACTAATGCTGCTACTATTACTACATATTACTACTATTACTAGATGACATTTTAGTAATAATGACTATGTAACAACCATTTCATCGTATTTTTCAATGCAATAACTAATTACATGGAAATTACGTGCTAGGCAAAGATATGTGAAAAATTTGAAAAAGGAAAACATTAAGGGAAGAAACTGAAAGAAAACGATATAAATTTATAATGCATAGAAAGAGAAAACGAGCATAACGAAGAAAACGAAAAAAAAAAAATTGATGAGAGAAAACGAGGGAGACAATGACAAAAGAAAACGTGAGGAAGCATAAAGAGAGAAAACGAGGAATAACGTGAATATTGTTGATGACTAGAACATAAAAAAAAAGACGGGTTTCAAGATAATAATTATATAGGAAAGATATCATTGTGATTACCAGTCTTGACAATCATACATACCAAAGTTGTATTGAATTGCTGAGAATAGGCTTCATTACATATATATTGAAGTGTGCGAGAATATGAGCACGTTATTATTATCTCTTCTGAATAAGTGAATCCCTCGATCGGTCCATGCTGCAACTTTTTTCTTGTGGCTATTTAATATTCAAGCGGATGTGGTGTAAATTACAGTATATCCAAACATGTGTTCACAGCAGGGTACGTACTGTAGTATACATTATAATCTTCGGATGACTCATACACACAGTAATTACACACATCCATCCATGAGTTGGGCTACAACATAATTATATAATACGCAGCAATATATAAAATCTCCCTCTTGGAGTTGGCACAATTTCACGTATACCACTTGGGAGGTATTTGATCTCTAAATTTTGACAAGTTCTTGGAATTTTTTTTAAGTTCTTTATATACCGCACCTTTAATAAAAGACCCAAAACTCTGGGAAACGTTGCCGCTAAGGGTCATATCATGATGTTATCAGCAGATATAGGAATACAAAGTCATTTAAGATAGTCATGCAGACTTGAAAGACTTATATGACTGTGAAGAAACTGAAGATTTTGGTTTTTATGCTTATCGACTCATGGAGTCATGGTGCTGGGAAAGTTGTACAACAATTCCACCGACTCGAACCCGGGAAACATGATGATGGAGGGGCATGATAAATTTTTCATCCTCCTCCCTCCCAAATATGAGACAATCTAAAAACAGCTAGGCCATAATATTATGAAGATGACAGACGGCCACTGAATGAGGCCTCTCACAAAGCTGAATACAATTATCACACTGACTAACCTTGAATTTAAACTCCATGCTTGAACTTATCTGTCCCCAGTGCTCTCCTTCCTCCACAAAAAAAAAAAAAAAAAAAAAAAAAAAATGAGCCAGAAGGGTATAATATACTGTCTTACAAAAAATCGGATATTTTCTTTTAATTCTTCGTTACTAACTACTACTGAATATTTCTTTTAAACTTAAAATTCCTTATAAGACAACTTCTGAATTTGGGGTTCACATTTGAATGGACCAAATGTAAACAAACAAACCCCAAGCAAACGTCACTAAAATGTAAATAAACAAAACGCTTTCATTATTATTGTAGTGTGTGTGTGTGTGTATGTGTGTGTGTGTCAGACTGTCAGTATGTGTGTCTGTGTGTGAGTGAATGAGTTAGTGTGAGTAGTGACTGTGAGTATGTATATGTATTTATTATGAGTCAATCAGCGTGTGATTTGTGTGTATCTAGTATTATATGAGTCAGTCAGTGAGTGTGTATGAGTCAGTGTGTGTGTGTATCGTCTCTAGTTACCACCACCCATATACATCCATACATACACACATACAGTCACGTGGTGTATTATATAACAAGATATCCGTTTGTGTTGTGTTGCCAAGTACATGTTCACCCGTACATACGTGTATCACATGAGGGAGGGGATGTAGTAAGTAGACACAGTTATATAATACTGAGGGAAGAAGGAGGTAACATATATGGTAAGTTACAACATCTTCAGTTACAGTATAACTTAATTATAATAACGAATGAAGCAGCAACACTAACAACAACAGTGAATATTATTATTGTGGTTATATATTTATGGTGCTGCTTGGTTAGATCACTTAATTGCCAGGTAACAAGGCTCATCCTTTATGCTGAAGACCAGTTCAATTAGCATAGAGCTGTGTTGGGTGGCTTAGTGATGGGTGAGATAGTTAGGTTACTGCATGTTTGATGTGTTTTAATGTAACTAGTCTATTTAATGTGATGTGATGTACCTGTGAAACATGATTACAGTGTTTGTATTAAGGTGTTAAATTACAGGTAGGTGTTTGGGTATCCCGAGGACCCGGAAAACACCAGCTTAGTTGGGTGATACTGTAACTGGAAGAAAGTAGGCTATATGTACAGTACCATACTGTATTGTCTAATAGATGTATCTTTCTCTTTTTCAGACAATGAAATTAAGGGAAATACCAGTTTTACACAGTTAACATATGTGGTACAGTACTTTTACTTGTACTGATTTCCTCTTAATGGCAATGTGTAAGTACTGTATTTTTGCACATTGTGCAAATTATGATGTAGTGCAAATTAAATTATCATTCAAATTGTCTTAAGAAAATATAACCCTAAATAAAGTGTGGTAAATGACAAGGCTTTAATGAAAATGCTGCTATAATTTATTAATTTAAGAAAGGAGAGGCTGATAATAAAACCATTAAGAAAAAAGAGATAACTAACCATCAAGCAAAACCAACTTCAAGCTCTATAAATGTTTTGTTGTGCAAAATGTTAACAAGACTAGACAGTTTAACAAGAAAGTGAAGACAGGGAGCATCTGGAGCAGAGATGATATCCGTGTCGGACACAGACCCTCTCCTCCATAATGAGACAGAGAATGTCCATAACTCGGGCATATCCGAGGCTAATGAGTCCACATCACTTGCCTCCCATTCTCCCAATTCTGAGGAGGATGAGGCACCTGAGGGAAGATGTGCCCGTGTGGGATGGGTGTTGAGGAAGGTGACCATTGAACCAGTCCTGCTGTTCTATATTATTGGATGGTCGGTGCAGGCAGCCATCACTACTAATATGCTACTTGAAAAGGTATTTTCTGCAATGGTTAGCTGGAGAAAAGTCTGATGCTGCTGAATTTATTGCAGTCATTATTGTCTTGTTGCTACCATATGTTATGAGTTATATCTAGCATGGATGAAGTATTTTAGCAATTCAATTTTTAAAATATTTTCTAGATCAAATATTGTAAATGCAGATTATTGCTGCCTTAAATTACTTCCAGAATATTTTTTCAGAGAAAAGAGCTATTGATACTTTATTGAAAATAAGTTTAGGAAGAAATTACTAGTTTACTAAATAGACAATGTTATCACAGGTGTGCCATGAGCAGAACTTTAACCCAGAAGTGTGTGCTAACCTGTCATCCCACTCGGATGCTCAGAGCACCGTGCAAGAGGAAGTCAGCACTATTAACATGTACCTGGAATTGTTGACCAATATACCTGCAGTATTCTTTGCCCTCTTCCTTGGGTCCTGGAGTGACAAGCATGGCCGCAAGATCCCCATGTTACTTCCACCTTGTGGGAGCCTCATAGCAACACTAGTTTACTTGGTAAGGAGTTATATGGTGCATGCAGTATACTTACCATATACTGTACAGTCTAGTAATTTCTTCATCAATTCTTTCACAGAGTTCAACCAACAGTTATGTTGTGTGGAGTATAAGATGATGATATTTCTGCAATTTTTTTAGAGTTGATAAGTTAAAAGATATGTGTATCTTTCAGGGTAATGCATACTGGTTTGAGTCACCATCAATATACATTCTTCTGGCTGCGATTCCAAGAGCATTGACAGGAGGCCTCATTACTCTGCTCTTGTCCTGTTTCTCTTACATGGCTGACATTACCAAAATGCGATCAAGAACTATGCGCATTGCATTCCTTGATATGGGATTTACAATTGGACCCCCTATTGGGCTACTCAGCAGTGATATCCTCTTCTCTAAGTTTGGGTACCTTGGGGTTTATGGGGTCAGCGCTGTGTTTTTCTTCATAGCAATCCTCTATACCGTGGTCAGAGTCGAGGACACACGAGGCAGATACTCAAAATATAATCGTCATAGCACGGAATTAGCACAGCCGCCAGGAAACATGTGTAAAGATCTTTGTGATGTGAACAATGTCAAGGACACCTTCAGGACAGCCATGAAGCCCAGACCACACAAGGGCAGGACCAAAATACTCCTCCTAATGGTCACACTCTGCACCATGATCTTTATTTTTGGTAAGTAGAAGAGCATGATCCACTTCAGTTGCTGTCTGTTTAGCATGGTAATTTCTAAAACTCTACTATATGTATAGCCAGTATATTATGTAAAAAATTATTAGTGTAAACTGAAAGGTTAGGAGTTACAAAAATGTTTAGTACTGTACTGTAAATAAATGAATTAATCCTATAAATATTACCGGTACCCAGAGACTTACCATGGTCTTTATATATAAAGAAAGTGTCCACCATCATGTTTGCTGTCCTCCATGTTATTCAAGGTATCCCCTCTAAGCAAGATACCCTCTACCTTACTTTCTTACACATTCACAGGGTGACCCTCACACTCACTGTGCATTGCTTTAGTCACTGAAAGTTTAAATAAATCATAATTTTCTTTCATTCACTCTTTTCATCAACCAGTAGGCTACCCACTTGTTCCATATTCAGCTCTTGAATCAACAAAATATTTAACTGTTGGACATTTTGGGATCTGTATCATTTATAATATTCTGATGTGTAATCTAAATATATTAAAGTACAGTATACATATAAGATGTAAGCTACTTTTTATGTGTTCGTTGAAAAAGATTTTAACTTTCGGATGTTGGTAGTGATTTCTTTGGGTAAGGAATGATTACCATTAGATCAAAATACAAAACCTGTCTGCCATTGTTCAAAGGTCATTACAGTACAGTACTTTCTAATGTTATGGTTTATTTTAGTATTATTGTCTTTCAGTAAATCAGTGTTTTGGTTTTGCAGGTGCCATGAACATTGATTACTTATACACAAAGTGGAAGTTTGGTTGGGAGTACAGTGACTATCTACACTACTCTTTGACACAACAGTTGTTCGGTATCATAGGTGAGTTCTCAGCTTCACCAAGACATTTTTATTTTATGTTTTAACATCAGTAAAGGCTTTGGATCTCTCTATATAAAATTTTAGTTAGTATTAGTTGATTTTTTACACAATATATTAGTAGACTATTGTACAGTATAGACAAATTGTTGTGAACATACAAGGCTTGCATAGTGTTTTGGAATTCTTAACACACATATTGAATAATAGTTCTGTACTGTTTTCTAATCAGCGTAAAGTTGCTTCTACTAGCACCACTTTATTTAAGATATTTTATATTATTTCAAGCTCTGGTGAATATTGATCAGAAGTAGCAAAAATGCATTATCTAATACAATAGTTTCTTTCTGAAAGTGAGATAACAATTCTCTTTTGCCAACCCAGGAACATCCATCATCCTCCCTGTCTTCAGTTTCCGTCTCCAAGTGGATGATACTGTCCTGGCAATGGTGGGTGGAGTGTTTACCATCAGTAGCTACATTATTAAAGGCTTGGCACCAACTCCATGGGTCCTCTACCTCAGTAAGTGATCTGAGAGGCTTTAATAGGAAAAACAACAAGTATTCCACTTATTTTTGTTAATTTTCTTTCTATTCTGCATACATAACCTCTTAATATAATGCACTCAAATTGCAAGGGAAGGCCTGTAGACAAGACAAATCTAAGTCATGAGAATAGTCCTGTGTAATTATTATGTGTGTATATTGAGTTCTACCATATGAGTAATTCAGCATGTTAATGTTCCTAGTACATTATATGAAAATGTTAATGCATACCCAATAACTATACTGTACATGTATTTGGAAAAGATCATGAAATTAATTTTAGAATTTGTATTGAATAACAATACCTTTAATAGTACACACATATTCTTCCTGTCATTATGCCTTTTCTACTTCCTCTAATGGCACATAGTTGAACTAACTCCGTACTGTACTTTCTTTACAAAGCTACTTTTGCTTCACAAATTGTTTTTCTCCTTAAATTTTATAGTGCATTTATTTTACAGCATGAACTTTATTATCAGAGAATTTGGCACATTTAATTTCCTCAGGTGCTGTGGTGTCCTGCGTGGGAGGGTTTGGGATGATTATTGTACGTTCACTCATCTCCAAGCAAGTGCCAGATGAGGAGCAGGGAAAAGTGTTCTCCATGTTGGCATCGTGGGAGTCCCTCATTCCTCTCATCTCCAGCCCAGTGTACACCATTGTTTATAATACGTCCATCAGTACCTTCCCTGGGGCCTGTTACTTCTTGAGTGCTGGCTGCTACATACTTGCTGAGTGTGCTTTCATGTAAGTACTTTTGTTGAGAGTATATGTTATGTAAGTGTCATCATTTGGATTCCTTCTTACCTGTACAGTACTGTTCTTATGGAGGAGAAGAAAATTTCATGGGTCTTGACCATTGAAGAGTACCTGAGTATGTAATATAAAAGTGTCTTACATCCTGGAAATACAATTTTTAAAATCTGAAAGTACTGTACAAAATTTTTCTTATTTCAGATGGTTACTTGTAAACAGGAAACCTTCATCAGTGACAACAACTCATGTTCCCAACAGTGAAACTTAGCAATTGTACATGCAGAGGTCCAAATTGTTCAGCAAAACACCAAGTTGAAGTGGCTCTCAATCATGCTGGTTAGAGAATAGGGAGAGGCTAAGAGTAGTTTGTTGTTTCCAGTGCAATGGTGCTGCTTCATAAATTGCAGCTCTTTCTGTAGTACAGTACACATGATTAAGTTGCAGAGAGGATTGTAAGAAAGATCTCTCTTTAAAAAGCCTTCTAAACTCAAGGATGGTTGTATTTGACTTAACCAGATACTGTATGTTAGTGAACAGATGTCATAGAAAGAGTAGAGATGAAATGACCTGTTCGCACAATTATGACACTGTCAGTTATGTGCAGTATATGGTATATAAAAACATTTTAGGGCTAATCAGAACATTACATGGAGTAAGTGTTGGATGCTTGATATGGCTATATCTCTGAGGATTTCAGAGTTTAAAAAAATCCTTTTCTAGAGAGAGGCAGAGGTACAGTAGTGCCTCATTTTATGTATCCTAACTGAAAAGAAGTAAGTTTGGGCTCCACCAAGTGTTTCATGCTCAAACGTTAATCTAATGTGAGGAATACCTTCCACATAAAGGTATTTGAAAAAATAAAGTTCTGAAGATGTTGATATAAAAGATTGGCTTACCATAACTAGCCAAATAAAATAATGCTGTAAGCATAATAAGTAATGTCATTATACAGTAGGAGTAACAATAAGAAATACTGTACATATTGTTATATTTTATTTAGGGGTTATTATATTATTTTCTTGATATGTATATAACATATAGTTTTCTTCTATTTATAAAATACTCTAAGTATTGTATTATTATTTAGAGTATCAGCATAACTTGAGTGTCAGCTCATTGGAAGCACTGTATGCATGCCTGCAGTACTGTAAAGAGCTTAGAGAATTTGTTTAAAAGTGAGAGATTAGCTCATTTAAAAGTGTGATAGTTGATAGTGTTTCATTATGTAACTCAAGGGTTGCCAACCTTTTCCCGCTTGTAGTATGGCTTTGTTATACACTTTCTTGTCGTCTGAGTATGAACTATAAAGATGGTCATTCCAAGTTTTTTTTTACATAAATATGTACAGTAGTTTGAAACGGGAGATTTGTGAATGATTTTACAGGTGGTTGTAAATATAAAATCCTAAGAGCTTCCTAACAGATATGCATTAGAAACATCAGTGCCAGGCAAGAGCAAAGGACTGTGCCTATACTGTAATAATGTTTGAGGACATTAATTCTTTCATGTACCGATGACAGGTTTGGCCATCATTGTGTTTTAGCTTCAGGTATGGCCGTCATTATTTGATTGGCTAAGTTCTGCTTGCATTTTAAAATTTTATTTTGTGTATATTGATTGCTATTTTTAACATTGTGTGTTAAAGAACAAATCTTTACTTTAAATTTGAGACTGAAATGAGCGCACAATGAATAGTAACTTTGTAATGTTTATGTTAGAACTAAAACATATGTATTGATATATTCTGTGTTATGACACTATTGGCATGTTGACAACTTGCTTTATTGCATGTTACTTGAGTATATTGTATTATTGAAATATAATATGATAAAGTACAAATATTAATCTTCAAAGAAGACCAAATTGGCATCACAATTATGAAAAGTAACTTTGTTATGAGCATCAGAAAAAAACTACAGTATATACAGTACATATTTACTTGACTTCATACAGTAATAGTTATGGAGCATGGGGAAGATTTATAAACCCATTAATGTGATAGTGTTTTACATTAATATTCTTTTTGTTTATCATACTGTGATTAGAAGGTTCTGAATTATTTTGTTTCAAGATATGTTGGATGATAATAATAGTATTAATTATATGCAAAGTTTTAAAAAATTTACCCACATTATAGTAATAATTGCTTTTGTTCCAGCAATACATAAAGTAATATTAGTCCTAAATTGCAATGTTCAACCATTATGCTACCAAATATTGATCAAGTTTGTGTACACTGTACTGTATAATGTTCATGAAAAATGACAATAATTTGCCTTAATTAGTTCCTTCATTTCTATGCCTGGAAGCATAGTGATATGTGTAGTTCTGATAAATCAGAGAAATAACAGCTTTCCTCAGATCTTTAGCTTACTTACAAATCTATCTATCTATCTGTCTATTGCCAGATGCCTTAATCCCCGAAGGGGTGGACACAAATGAATCGCCTCCATGAACCCCTGTTCCCCAAATGTAATACAGTAAATAAAACTGTATTAATTTATATTCAGTTAAAGAATAGAATCATTGATGTTAGCAGATGATTTTATGACTCAGGGATATTTCTGAGGATATCTGTTTACCTTCTGATTGGTACTGAAATGTATTACTATAGTATATACATTAATTAAATACAATATCATGTCTATGGTCAGTTCTTTTTTGTACTGAGGTGTAGTAATAGTGTAAACAAATGCATATTTTTTATTGTTTTGTGATGTAAACTATTAACTAGTACAATACTGTATATAAATTTTTCTATTGTAAAAATTTGTATTCCAGATACCATTTAGATAGTACTGTACCTTTCATAAGAGTACTGTACCTAGTAAGTTTAGGGAGGGTTATTGCAGTGAGTGAATAGTGGCAGACTAGGATGGTAGAAATATTTTTTTGCATTTGAAGAAAGCTTCCTTGTCTGATTAACTAATCTCTTGAAATTAAGATTTCTTGCTACAGTATATTATTATGATCAATATTGACCAAGTCAAAGTATTTATTCATTCATGTATTCTCCCACTATCTTCACTCTTTCCTAAGTTTCCTGTGGTAAGTGGATGGAAAATTATCCATATGGTAGATCAGAATTGTAATGACATCAGAAAGTGTCAAGGATTGTTAGTCTGCGAATGTATGTGGTGAGCTGTGACCTCATGAAACACTCCTTAGAATTGTAGCCATCAGTATAGAGTTATTGAATGATGATGCTTCCCAGTGATAAAGGTGTTCTGCATATTAATAATGCAATACAATGTGTAATCTCTTTTAGCATTAGGTTTTAGACTTCTTGTGGGTAAACTGTAGTAGATTCAGGGATCTTCAGTATATACCAGTAAGTATGAAAATTTGTTTGTATGGAAACAATGTTGCCATATCTCAACAAACCCACCAGATTTGGAATGGTGGTTCAGATACAGCCGAGAATTTAGCATGAACAAAGAATATCCGAGAATTATCTGCATCTGGCATTTTATTGAACTTCTCCCTCCATTTGGGTTGCAAAAAATATTGAATTTTTCTTTCCTTTAGGTTTCTTCAATCACAATCTTGTTTCTGTACCCTGATGTGTCTCTCTAGTGATGTGTCTCCCTTTGGATTCTCTCAAGAGGAAATTGGGGATTGTCGTCTGTGGCACCACATTGTCACCAACTGGGTGGATTTTGGGCTATACAGTACTTTCAAAATTTACCATGAACTTATTTATGCTTCCATGCAAAGAGTCCTCAGATTGTGCAACATGCATTACAAATGTGGTTCTCAAGAGCATGGAGGCATACTTTTCATGTTTTCACTATGCATCTTTCCTTTTTCATCCTCCCTCTAATCAGTATAAAAAATAAGAAGTATAAGGTAATGTCATTCAGCTGAGAGAGGGCTTCCTTCTTCCTTGTAGGCTTATATCTAGAAGTGAAATTTGAAACAAAATGTGTGTTAATGAAACTGATAAAGTTGTACAATAAAAGGTGTTCATATGATGTACAATGTGTATTATACTCCACTTCTAGAATTGTATTCTAAGTAAGGAGGGTTACAGCCATTAAATGTTTCTAATCACTAGCTTGTGAAGGCTAAGAAAGTATGAGAAGAGCTTTGAAGTGTTCACTTTTGACTTTGTAGATAGGCTGGCAGAGATGTGTATATCCTAATCCAACACAGGTCATAGTGGGGGTCTTGTGCTATATAGCCTACTGCCTGGCTACTGTACTACTGTAGTTGTTCTGGTCTAGAGTCTTGCCAAGGCTAACTAGAGCAGGAAAGCCATTTCATAGCCGCTGTAAAGTCACAGCCGAGGATCCAGTCAAAACCACTGAGAGATACTCGAGGCCTGATGGAAGGCGCGTGACGTCAGTAAATCTAGTATACCCTCGCACTCATTTCTTCTCCTTTCGTCACTCTCTTTCACATTATGATATACAAAAACGTTATTATGTAAACTTCATGAATGTGGAACCCTAGTGCTTTTCATGTTCTCTGAGTCAGAGGTGAATTTACATTTTTATATGTATACCTTTCAGTATGAACATACAATAATTTTGGCAATCACCTAAATTCTATACAATATAGGACAATGCAATATAAGTTTTCTCATGGCTGGACAACAATTTCTCATATATATATATATTATCCTAACTTTACCTAAAACACAGCAAACTACCCAGGACCTAAGTCACCTAACCTGTCCTGGACAAACTACCGGGACCTAACTTGAGGAAACTACCGGAAAATAGCCATTAGCAAATAGCCACGACAATTCGACGAACAGTCTCTATTATTGTACTTATCGTAGGTATTATCTATTATAGGTATAGTAATGACTTCAAAATCAATTGGTCACTCATCATTATTTGCATCTTAAGTAAAATAAATACTAAAACTATGCCAAAGAAAATATTTGAGGGAGAGAAGTAAATAGTCCTTGGAGTGAGAAGAGAAATGAGACACAAGACACGTCCATGGTGTTGTCAATGTTGTTATGTTCACGCCAAGGGAACTATTTTATTGGTTATGTGTACAGTATAGCAGTACATAATGATATAATAGTCATAAGAACAAGGCCTTTGGATGACCAAGATGGTTTCAATTGGTCTTATATAATGTGTAATATAATCCATCAATGAAAACTCATGATTAGTAAATAAAATAGCACAACATACCTCTGTATATTATGTTGTAGAAATATCTGAATGTGGGTCATATTTATAAATCTTCTTCAAGTAATAGGCGGTTCGACACTAAATTAACATTGCAAAATAATAGGTACTGGGAGACGAAGAAAACCTAATAATCTCTATAAAGTAGTTTAATCTAAAAAAAAATTACACACATATTATATCTTGGGCTAGTTTTGTGTGTGTATTGGGCTGGAATAACACACCACTATATTATAACATTGACAACACTGCAACACCACAACACAACATACATTGAACAACAACATCATAACAACATTGGCCGTCTGAGTGAGGCAGTGTATAATCCTAAATACACCAGTGATAATTGGTTTTATATCTATTTAATCAGTGAGAGAGGGAGTACCAGGGAGTAATATATATCACCAGGAGGATATTACTACTCCACAAACATGGGTCGACGTAGTATTAACACCACCAAGAGTGGCAAATATATGAATCCCACTGACCAGGCCCGTAAGTATCTGTAATCATCATCATCATACAGTATTACAATGTTATTTTAATTATCACCTATGTACTGTGATATTGACATTATTTTGTTTATGTATTAGGATGTTGTTTATTGCTGTAATAAGTATGGTTTTGATTTTCATACATATCCTTGGTGTTCATCTTTCATAATTCTGAAGTTTATATTGAGCATTATTGGGTAAATGTATACTTTATGGCACCAACACATTTATTTAATTGTTGTTTATGGAACATTGAGTAGTTCATTAACATTAAGGCTTTTATTTGTGAGGCTGTTACTGGTGTGTTTAAGGTAAGGATGTTAAAAACGGTACTTACATCATGCTGTTTCAGTGCGAGATTTTTTGTTTTCTTATCTGTGTCTTATCCATCTGATCCCCCTCCTTCCTTTAGGTAAAGAAGCCAGAAAACGGGAACTTAAGAAGAATAAAAAGCAGAGACAGATGGTACGGGCAGCAGTACTGAAGGGGAAAGACCCATCCCAAATTATAATGGAAATGGAGAAGATTGACAGCATGGGTGAGTATAAAATTATATGAATGGATTTGTTACATGTAGATGTGTAATGATATAATGTACTGTAATATGTGAAGTTAAATTTTGGAGAGTATATATGAGCTGAATTTTGATGAGGCAAAGAATAATGTGGTTCAGTATACAGTAATAAAATGATGTGTACTCTGGTGTACTGATAAGAGTTGTGGTGTGTTATAGTGCATGATGACTTTAGAAGAGGGATAAGAGTAAACTGATATAATTTGCATTTTGCAGAATACAATGTGGAAGTAGCCCCAGCACTTAGTGAGAAGGTGCTGAAAGACAAGCGTAAGAAACTGCGAGAGACTTTGGACCGAGTTCTGAGGCTGTATGAGCGTGAGAACCCTGAGTACTGGGTGGAGATACGCCGCATGGAAGGTGACTATCACAAGAAACGCCAGGCTATGATCGAGTACTACGAGTCAGTCCGACATGCACAGGCCGTCACGGTAGATGAGATTCCTTTGCCAAACTTAGATCAGCCTCCAGTGGTAGATGCAATGAGTGGGCAAGGTGAAGATGGTGTAGTTCTGCCTCTCGCCCCAACCCCTGCTCCACCACCAGTACCCAATGCCCATTTGGTACCCTCACACAGTATACTCAAGAAAATGTCAGCATACGTGAGTGAGCCAGAGATCCGTCGACCCCCAGGGTGCCCTCCGACCCTTCCACCAGACCTGAGTGATGATGAGGAAGACAGGTTGGAAGACATGGAAACAGAGCAGATCCGCCCCACTGTTCCCAGGGAGGAAGACTCAGAGAAGACAGAGGAGGCAGAGAGAACAGGGGAAGATATGCCACCTCGACCCCGTACCATCAGGTTCAAGGATGGTGAGGAGTCGGAGGAAGAGAAGGAAGAGGAGAGTACAGCAGAGGGAGAAGGAGATGGTTCAGGAGGAAACAAAGGTCTTACCAGCCTTCAAACAAAGCTTCTTCAAATGTCTGGTCAAGATATTGATGACTTCATGAGAGAAACAGAAGTGCTCTTCAGGGAAAAGGAGGCTGAGCGCCGGTCAGAATTAAAAGCCAGACTCCACCGCCTTCATCCAGTCTCCCCTGCTCCAGCTCTTGCTCCTGCCCTTGCTCCTGCCCTTGCTCCTGCTCTTGCTCCTGCTCCTGCTCGTCCTGGCCTTCCGCCCCCTACACAACTCCAGCCACCTCTTATGACTGTCCCACCTCCCACACAACAGCAGCAGCCACGACCACCACTTGCACTTGGTAGGACTCATTCTTCTCCTTTGAATTCCAGTCTTTATTTCTTTTCTCTGAATGTATGTGTTCCTTGGAATTTTTGTTCCTGTATATACCATATGTTTGGCCAGCAAATAATATACAAAGTTATGCTATGCTGAATAAACACCAGTATTAAAAGCTTGGAAGTACAAAAAAGTACCTAGCCTTGCTTGGTTTTGAATTCCTAGGATGTCATTGATTTTTCTTCTTCTAAAAGTTACATTCTTTCATACCCTACACTACCTACAGGGTCACTATAATTATATACTGCATAATATATAAAACCCCATATTATAGTAATGTATATTGGTATATTACTAAACTCTTTACCACCTTCCTTTATCAGTATCATTAGTGTAGCTAAAATGTGCAGTACAGTAAGTTGGGGTGTACTTAATCTTTAATATTATTGTTATTTCTTTGACAGGTGCCCCAGCCAGCACACCAGGAGCCACACCACAAACACCATTTATGGCCCCTGCCCTACCACCAGCCTCAGCACCAGTACCAACAGTGGGGCCTTCACCTGCCACCCCTATCACTGTACCTCCTTCCATACCCCAATTGGTCCTCCCAGTGGCACCACCGGGTCCTGGCTCTACTATGGCCCCACCACCCACTTCTGTGCCACTAATTCCTCCAGGAGTGACCCCTGTTTCTGTCCAGTCTACCCCAACTCACACTGGCCCCCCTGTGGTTCCTCCTGGTATTCCACCTGGTGTTCCACCTGGTGCTCCTCCTGTAGCTCCACCTGGTGTTCCTCCTGTAATTCCCCCCTCAGTAATACCTCCAGGAGTACCCCCAGGTGCTCCTCCCGGAGCACCTCCTCTCATGTTCCGGCCACCCCCACCCATGCGCAGCGGTCCTCCACCTCCCCCTGGTGTCCGAGCCCCTCCTGGTCCCCCTCCCCAGGGCCTGCCCCCACGTCTTCCCAACATGCGACTGCCACCTCCCATGCACCCACGAGGACTGCCAATGCGACCGCCTGGTGTGCCCCCGGGCCTTCCTCCTCCTGGCCTTCCACCTCGTGGCCTTCCTCCTACACACAACCCCAATGTGCTCTCGGCAGCACCACAGCTCATACCCCGGCCAGCTCACCACGAAAACAACCTCTCTGCCACTATCGAGGCCAAGCCACAGATCAGGTATAGCCACCCTCAAACTATCATTTATACTACCAGTGGTGACATTATTCATCATTGCCATTGCTTTGTACACATAGGTACTGGTAATAAGTACCATCATAATAACCACTACCAAACACAAAAACTGAAACTGCCTGGTTTGTAGTTGTCATAAATCTTGTAGATATTCTTCTTCAGAGAAAGTTAAATTCATATTTATACTTTTACAGGAGGGTGGTAATAAGATACTTTCCACCTTTTTTTTTATGAGAATAGGGTATTGATGATGGTGATGATTATATTTTACCTATTACACATCTGTAGACAACAAACCTTCCCCTTCACAGGAGTCTGAGTGCAGATGTGACACGTTTCCTGCCCACAGCACTGAGAGTGAAGCGAGAGGACAGAAAGAAGCTTGGCAAAGCCCAGACAGGTGAGGGGAATGCAAAGTCACTGTTAGAATTTTTTTTTGGCTGCCTCATGGTTGCCTGCAGCATGATAGACATATTGAAAATAAACTTGCCCATAATGAGTAATTTCCATTTTCTCTGTGAATGAGTATAGGTTAATTACTTAGTGTGTCATATACCTCTACTCTGTATACTGCATATACATAGTCTAACTCCATACCCTGTCTATTTTTCTCCACAGACGTCAAGGAGCTTGGAGGAGGGAAGATGGAGGAAGGAGATCGCAAACCCACAAAGGACGATGCTTACTCCCAATTCATGCGGGAGATGGAAGGGCTCATGTAGTCTTTTTTATATTTGGATTTGATCTTTTTAAGAGTGCTATGATTTACAGGGCTCTAGGGAGTCTTCAGATCTTGATGTATATAAACATTGCTCATGAAAATAAGAGTGGTAATCACATATATACATAAAAAAACATTGGCAGTATTTACAACTACAGTAGTATGAAAATATTTGAGTTATCAGGACAATACTAACCAAGAAGAGTTTGGGTAACAGTGGTGATAAAAATAGATGAGTCCTCACTTACATTTACCATATCTCCTTCAAACCCACTCATTTCTAACCCTATTGACATAACCCCTCCTCTCCTGATCCTTAGCCCAACTTCACCTTCATGCAGCAGCTCCAAGCTTACACTGCATACCATCTATCAAGCCAAGTTACTTATATGTAGCAGCCACTACACACTTCATTATTTCCAGATATTACATCTAATAGAATACATAGGTGTGGAAATGAGCTCTACCTGAAAGGAACATGTAGTTTGATGAGGTGGGATAAGTAAAGTAATGAGATAGTGTATGGGAAATGAGGTTTGGATATGAAGTAATTTGGCAAGTGTAGGGAGATTGAAAGGTTAACATGTGATGTGGCATCTGCACTGCACAGTATTTTAAAGTATCCCCCTTTGTCAATGAGTTGAGTTGCAGGCTGCTTCTTTACTAGAGTAGTTATTGTCCACATCAGTGGGTAGATGGCGAACTGTGTCTCGTCATTTGAACCACAGGCAGGGAATTCAGTCAAATTGTGGCTGGCTGTGGGAATGAACTTTAGTGCACAATAGTGCCTACTTCCTGCTAAGTGAACAGAATGTAAGAATTTGTCCAACATTTCCCAAGCCTGGGAATCAAACCCAGGATATCTAGTTTTCAAGGCCAATGTCTTTGTGCAAAAAGTAGCTGTAGTAGTAACCAAACTTCTCTCTCAAAGTGACTAGATTAACACTATACAGTATGTAGCCTAGTCAAATGTCCTTACCATCCTGATATTCCATGAGATATAAATTAAAAGGAAGCAGTAGTTTGGTACAGTACCTTCCCATATTTTAAAAACATTTAAGCAATACAATACAATTTTTGAAGTTTTCACAGATTAAGAAGCCACTTTCTTTTTAATTGTTATTGGAGGTAAGCACTACTGTTACTTTATACTTCATTCATAGACATCAGCTTACATCTTGGGTAATGTACTCGAACTAACACCAAGTGAATGAATGTTGGGAAAAACATTGATGTTCTTGGGTTAACTATACTCATTCCATGAGATATGTCCCCTCCACTCATTACATTTGGCACCAAGTGGGGTTAGATGCACCAAAAATGTCCATTGGCACATCTCAAAAGGCTATGTACAGTTGAGCAAGTGGAAAGTGCAAGAAAAATTGGGCTGTATATGGCAATACTGTATGTGGCAGTTGTTTGTAGTATGTCCTTGTATCTTTATGAATGAATCGCTAAGAACCTAGAGCCATGGATGGAAGGTGGAACGTGATTGGCTGAACTTTGAGTAGAGGTGGAGATGTTAGGTACATCTATATTTTTCTTGTACTTTCTACTTGCTCAACTGTACTTGTATGTAGAATTAAGGCAAAGTGTACAGTACTTTGAATGTTGGTCAGTGTACAAATTTCTTAACTATGATTTGTGAAGATACTACCGGGTACATTTAACCACTCAGTTTATTCCCCAGTGCTGTTGCAAATAAATTAGTACATTTACTTTATTTGAGAAGTAAAGCATGTTAATAATTGCAACTGTTTAGAAGAAAGATCTCAGTGAGGTTGACTGAATGAGATAGATAAAAAGAACATTTTATGTAATTAGTTCAAGGAAATTTCATGGTGTGTTGAAACCTCTCAAGAGAAGGTTATCAGGACATTTATTTTATAGTACTGTTTGCCAAGAGTGTTAACTCTGTAATAACTATATGATCAAGTGGTAAGAGAGCTTACCAATTAAAACCACCACAAAGACATTTCTTTGAAACAAACCTAAAATGAGATTGTTAACTTTGATGAATTTCTTTCAGGCATGATGTAAGGTGAAACAATGGTCAGAGAGAAGGGGTGAGGATAGATTGAATAATATGGAGGAGGGTTGACTTTTATTTACTAGTTGCTTGCAGGACACTTTGTTGGTGAATTAATAGTACAGTACATGTATTTTATTACTTTAGTCCAAATGAGCCAAAGTTAGAAGCTCCTCTATGCATAAACACCAGGTTGGGAGGGGCATCAGCACACTCTTGCAATGTACAGTTGCCAAAAAAGGTATTGTGACAACTATTGATACAACATTAAATATATTAATGTCCATAGTTGTTTGTAGAGATTATAAGTATGTACAGTATTACAGATGGATATGAACATTTCCTTCTGTTATACATGCTTATAGTCCCTACAAATAGTTGTGGATATTACTATGGTTAAAGTTCTATCAAGATTTGTTGCAATACCTTGTTTGGCAACTGTACATAAGAGCTACATGCCTATTACGGTGGAATTCATAGTCAAAGATGTACAGTATACAGTACATTTGAATTTGACTATGATTAGGATCAAGTGGATTCATTACTTAAGGGAAGTCAGCCTCAAAATGCTTCAATAAGATTTAATTCTACAGTTCATGCAAACCAACAGGGGAGGGGTAGCATCTGTTGATAAGCCACATGACGTCTGTCTCAACACTGATGGTTATTCTCTTATTTAAATGTCATTCACTTTTTTATGGTACAGTAATTGTGACCTCCTCTATTTCATTATTAAAGATAATTTTTTAAGACAATATGTATTTTTTCAAGCTAGAAAGAGATCATGTCAAGATACTTGCATCAGTGTGGGTAATATAATTTTGCCTGCCATACTTAGGTTGTTAATTACATTGCTCACTGTACTACACTTGGAATATCAGGCCAGACCAAGCTGTATCTTTATGAAGTATAATAGGTATTCAGTACTCCTTAGTGCTACTGTACTATCTAAATCAAGTAGTAGTACTAGCCACAGTGTAATCCAGTATCTCAATAATGACTTTGCACATGGTATATGGAGCTATATGGAGACTATATGGAGCTAAAAGCTTCAATTTGTATTACCATGAACCTTGAGGCAAACACAAGCCAGCTTTACATAAAGTTCCATAGTTCCTGCTTTTCTGGTTAGAAATGGGAAAATATAATGGAGTTTCCAATATATCAGTGCCACTGTATGAAGGCATCCTTCTCATCAAAATGACAATCTGCAATCCATAAGACATCAAAAAACCCTCCAATTTGGGAACATTGGTTTCACAACCCAATTTCTCTGGGCAGTGTTACTCTTCCCACTATTAATCCCATAATGGGGTCACTGAGGTGTAAACACCGAGTAGATGAATGATTTATTACAACAGGTTACAGCATCCTAAAACATAACCTTAAACAGTAAATATCACTCGTTAACACTATCAGCAGCAGCCGAGTGTGCAGTGCCAACACAAAATGGCAAGCATAACTTATTTCTGTATCCCAAAGGTCTCCAAGACTAACCAGATATTGCAGTGCGCCTCTTAAATTCGAGTACCAACAACAGATGATTCTAATAATTGCAATCGATAGTTGTGTTTATAATTTTTTTTTTATCTTTGATCCCATAGGACTAGGAATACACTAATACAGCCCTCAGCATATATAAATCCTAACTACAACTATCCACTAGCAACTACTTCTTCCACAGACTCGGGCATGTTTGCTGAGGAGACTGGAGTTTGTTGTTCTTGTTCTTGTTCTTGTTCTTCTTGTTCTTCTTCTTCTTCTTGTTCTTCTTCTTCTTCATGTTGTTGTTGTTGTTGCTGTTCTTGTATCTGTTGTGGTGGCTGCTGTTGTGGCTGTGGTGATGGTTGCTGGGGTCCCTTCAGATCTTGTGAGGTCCGCTGAAGCTGGTCATATCTGTTGAAAAATTATTTATATTATTATGTATGATTTATATTATTCCTTGGAAATGAAGTTTTCTCCCTTTGATAGTAAAATCATTTGGAACTGACCTGAGTAAAATTCAGAAAATACATCACTGCTCTGAAAGAATTAACAGCTGAACTGCCAACATCAGCAATACAAGCTAAAAACCACACCAAAAGTAAAGGTTTGTAGGAACTAGCTATCCTTGCTTTTTTGAGAACTATTTATGATGGTCATTGGCTATGGGCTACACAGTAAATGTTAAATAGGCTTGCATTACCTTCTCTGTAGTTCCTTCTCACGATCAGTTTGCCTGGCTACGTCCTCAGAGATGGTATCCAAGCGGCGAGGGATAGCCACTGTTTCCATCTGTTTGAGGAAGGTGAAGGTGGAGTGCTCAAGAAGGGCAGTTTCCACCTGGCTCACCGAGTCTTGCAGGCTGGTTGCCAAGGATGATGCTCTTGCCTGTCAAGTATGATGCAAGGAAGGTTGTTACAGCTGTGATTGTTAATTCCTTTTATGAAACAGTTTCAGCTACTTTTAGTTTTCCTAATTCACTGTCAACACTTGTCATAATTATAGTTTATTGTTAAAGGGCAGCTTAGAATCATCCATATAATCTTCTCCAGCAATCATTAAACTTCCTCCTCTGAAATAAAACGATTCTAGCCAAAGAAAAGGACAACCACGGAAACTACTCTAATTTTGACATTAATTTTTGTACCCATTTAGGTAGTACACCAAAGTAGAAACAGGAAGAAGAAATTGTAATGAAGTTTTTGTACTAGCAAAATAAAGTGGATATTCTGGCACTATAACACAATCATCTAATCAGAACTTCTTACCTGGTAACCGCCCATCAGAATCTTAAGTTTCTTCTCCAACTTAGCAGCAATCTTGGCTTGCTTGGCCATGTGCTGTCGGTTCTGCTCAAGTCGCTTTTCTAAGGATTCAATGCGGTCCTTTTTGCTGGCCAGGGAAGCTCGGGTATACTTGCTCTGACTCGGCAGGAACAACACTTGTGCCAAGCACTCCTCCCATACCTGCATCATCACACATATTAAGGACGTAAGAAATTAGAGCCGAGTACGTCTGAGTAAAATACTATAATACCGTATGGTTATTCTTCCCTAATTAATGCAAGAATATTTTGTAGGAACAATACTCTACATTTTCAACTTATGTAATGATCTAAACGAGTGACTGCAGGTGTAATATGCCCTTTGTGTATAAATATAGAAAAGACCCATTACCTGAGAGTAAGCATCAAGGGTGAGGTCCCCATGTCCCATACCATGTTTCACAACACTCATCTCTTCCTTCAGTTGGTTCTGTGCCTCATCCATCTCTTCCTGTGTGAAGCGACGATAGGGGTGTCGCTCTAAGTGATCTCGGTGCTGAGCCTCTGCTGCCACATTCCCTGTAATACAATCACCCATGTCCAATAATTATCATGACACACTCACATTCCATGCAATAGATTAATCTCCCTTAATTTACATCTCCTACACTCCTTCGCTGATTAATTACATACAGTTGCACAAGACTACATTTTAAATTCAACTAGTATGCACTTATATATTACTCTATTGGCTTTTCTCTAATCATTAGTTTGAATCCTAGTTCTAGTTACAACGGCGGAGAGGGAAATCACCTTTGCGAGTGGGTGGCCCAGTGGGAGTGTGAAGTGCATCATAATGCAACATAGTAACCATCTCTCGCTTGATGAGTTCCTCTGCCCGCTGTTGGTCAGAGAGGTGGACATCAGCATGCATGGGGCGAAGGACTGATGTGTTCACTTCCTGGGGTCGGGGCAGTGCACGCTGCACTGCCTGGGAACGCTTCTTCATTTCAGATTCAAGGCGTGCAGCAGCATTTGCTAAAGATCTGGGGAAAGACAACAATGATATCAAAAGCATAATAAGATGCATGTATTCTGCCACAAACAATTGATTCCCAGCCAGCCCTTCTCTCTCCCATGCCCTACAAGAGACTGTCATACATTTCACTGCTCACCTGGCATCCATATCAGCCTGGTCTTCCACCACATGCTCTCCCCGCTCCTTATCCTCATCCCCAGCCTGGTTTTCATCCTGGTCTGGTACAACAATCTCAAAGTCATTCTTAGGTACTGGAAGTGACTTTAGGCCCAAGTTGAGTGCTTCCCTCACACCGCGCTGATAGGACTTGAGAGCATGCCGATCATCAATGGGCACCAGAGCAGACTCCTCGTTGATGTTGAGTTTGTCTCGGATTGGAGTGGCCCCTGGGGTCTGCAATGGTGGGCCTCCTCCTCTGGGTGTGATGGCCCCAGGGGTGCGGCCTGGGGTGGTAATTTGTGTGCCAGAAGGGGTACGGAAGGGGGTACCTAGGACTGTGTTGGGGGTCTGTACAGCTCCCTTAGCTGGTTCAATGCCCCCAAACTCTTGCTGGCTGAGAGGAGTGTTCATGCCACCCTTGAGGGGAGTGTCAACATGGGTGAGGGCCATGATGTCATGAGCCCCTTGCATGACTCGGTCTGCATCAGCTGGGGTGCGTGGGGTGCGGAAGGCTGGGCCAGGGGTGACTGTGTACTCAGCCAGCAGAGCTTGGGAAGCTCCACTCCCACCAACTTCCTCAGCCAGTTCTCTTGCTGCTTCAGATGCCTTCCCTAACTTCACTACCTGCATAATAAAAAACTCATTAAATACAGGGTATGTAAATATACCTAGGCATTGGCAATAATTATGTTTAAAAGCCTAATTAAAACCAATTATAAATAATTAGTTAGTCTGAATGCTTTAAGTTAAGACGATAGTTTATGCCTTGCTAATGTACCATTCCCCTCTACTGTACTCTTTCTATTTCCATAGAAGCTTAGTTTTTCCCTGATCTTATTTTTCATGACATGTACACATAAACACTTGCACTCAATTACAATTTTTACTAATAAATACAGTAGAATCATGACCACACCTGTTCCAGTTCATCCTCAGAAATCTGGGGAACAGACAGAACCAGCTTGCTACGCTTGGTCTTCGCATCCCCATTCTCGAAAACTGAGCTAGGAACACCCTGTTCCTTCCGCTCCTTCATCTTCTGCTTGTCCTTCTTCCGATCCCGGTCTTCTCGCTCTGCCCGCAGCTCTCCATCCAGGTGTTGCTGCCTCAGGCGTTTGAAATTGGGCTGCATGGGGTCATATGTCTCCAGCGAAGTGTCGTGGAAACCTGAGGCTGGAGCCTTCTCAAAGGGAATTTCATCATTGTAATCTACTCCCTTGCGCTTTTTCCGCCGTTGTTGCAGATCGATGCCAGCAGCCCGCAGCTCCCGTCTCTTCTGCAAGGCTGCCAGCCGCCGTGCCTCCTCCAGCTGTTTCTCTCGTGCCTGGGGGTCAGAGGATATGTCAGCAAAAGTATTTTGCAAATATGACATGTGAGCATGGATGGAAGGTATACAATACATAAATAGTGTGCTATAATGACTCAATGCTGACCTTCCTCTTTGCCTTCTTGCCCTGTGTGTTGGCTAGCCTGGCTCTGGCCTCTGAAAGCATCTCCAGCTCGTCCTCATCCATGTCCTTAGGATCAGGTCTGGCTGGCTTGGTTTCTGGGTTGGGGTCAATTTCCCCGGGCTTGAGCTTCCTTGGGTCTTCCACACTATCTTCATCCTCACCCTTCTGAGCTTGGTCCCTTGGGAATATATCTTATTATTATTCAATACAGATTAACTAGGTTACTATACAGTGCAGTAATTAACAGTCCCAACTGACTTACAGCATGAAAAGGATGTGAAGGATGGGTAGCAAGATAAGAGATGTTCTGCTATATCAATGTAGAACTGAGCAGAGGCTACTGGAGTCACTCTTTTATTCAATATATGGTAAATAATACTTATCAATTTGCCTGAAATGATCAACAAAATGATGCAACATTGCATGATATAGAACATTGCCAAAATACTGTCAAGGATGACAACCATTATTTTTATAGATGTATACCTACTGAATACCTGTACTGTATGAAACTTGAAAGAAGACTGTATGTATCAATGTTTGTGTCAATATACTGTATAGTACTTTAAGTATTTGTAATTACACAAATAAAACAGTGTGTATAGCAACTTACAGGAGGTACTCATATCGTTCCAAACACTGTGCAGCTGTTCGCCCAATAATGGGAGCAATGGTACGCCACTGAGTGGGCATCAACTTGGCCAAGTGAAGCAGTTTCTCATCCTCCTCCCGACTCCATTCTGTCTTCTTGATGCTAGGGTCAAGCCATTCAAACCACCGAGCCTTACATTGCTTGGCTGATTTGCGGTGAAGCAGTGAAGCAATACGAGACCATTGGTTCTTGCCATATTTCATCACCGCCGCCTTGAGGATTTCATCCTGGAAAAATACCGATACTAAGATGACAGTGAAAAATAAAATAATATCACAAATATAACAATTTGGTTAAGATGATAACACTGAAATTGAAAGGAGTATAAAACAAAATAATTATAACTTTGTTTTCACCATTTGTTCCCCCAATTTTTCCTTGTTATAGAAAGTCTTGTTGTATGGTCTAACAGCCTAAAGATACACATTGTGATAAAGTCTCAGGAATGAGTTTCTGAATATGTAAAGGATCCCTTCCTATTGGTTAACTTAGTTTACAATCACGGCACCTAATCTACCTGAACAGTAACAATAATATAGTTTAGTTACTACTGCAAGTTGCTGGAGCTACAGGTAGACTTTATTATACCCTACACTTGAAAATTAACTAAAACTCAATTATTAGACATCACCTGCTGAGCAAGTACTCATTCCTGAAGCCTATGTAAGTTACACTCTTTAATATTCATATTTCAGTAATTTACTTACCTCGGTGTTCCTCCAGACACCTCCTTTGATCATTACACGCGGCATCTTGGTTGTATTTTATCAGTACAGGGCTATAATACTACAAAATATATACTGTTGCAGCACAACTGGTGTTGACGCCAGCCCAGTGGTTTGTTTACATCATGGCCGAGACACACACACACACACACAAGTCACTATCACCAGGCGCAACATTTACTACAGGGAAAATTAGAATCACATAATACAAAAAGCATTATGGCCCAACAACAACCCATGGCTGTGTTTACTATTATGTGTTTACTATTATATATGTTTACTATTATAACGAGACATCAGGAGGAGTGCCGTTGGAAAAGCATCAACTCAACTGAACAGCCTCGAGTCTTGTTGGTTGGAGAGATCACTGGCAGATGAAATGATTGGTGCTGTGAAAGAATTCTTGGAGAAAATGTGGCATGCAAGATGTAGAAAGTGAATAGATATGCGTGGTATTGTATTTTTTGTTTTTTGTATTTTTTTCCGATTTCTATTTGCGAAGGCCAACCCTGCAATAAACACCCGGGGTACCTGTAACAGCAAGAGCGAGCAAGAGCAAGGACTGTTTTTGTCACCGGTAACCCAAGGATATTTATTTAGTACTGTAACTAGTTAGGACTGTTTGGGTCCCTCCAGTAACCATTGTTGACTACCAGTATATGTGTTAATGAAGTACATTTGCATACTTTACAGGGGCATCATATCATATCACTTTTCTGAGTCATTTCTCATTTGGCTGTTTTTTTTATATTTTGGTGACAGATGAACCCAATCAGCTGAACTATTATATATAAAACTATTATGTGCCGTATGTAAGAACATTGGGTGGTAATATTCTTTACATTATACATTATACATTACAGAAGAAATCTAGTCAGCGAATGCAATATATATCTGAATAATATTGATGAGGAGGAGGGTGTTTGTTTATGGTTCAGCCACAAATCTGAAGCAGGCGGTTTCTGGACGACAACCCACCCAAACCATTACGAACGAAGCCACACACATCTCGAACCAATGGAGGCTTTTGGGTGGATTGTCGTCCAGAAACCGCCTGCTTCAGATTTCTGGCTGAACCATAAACAAATACCCTCCTCCTCATCAATATTATTCAGATATATATTGCATTTGCTGACAAGATTTCTTCTGTAATGTATAATGTGAGTTAAATAATATCCTCCTCATGCATTTCCCAGGTATGTATGAGTTGAGGGCCTGCTGTAATACCGTAATAATCATAAGGTCAACAGATTCATAAGTTAGTTACTCATTCATCATCTTAAGTATGCTAGAAAATATATGACTTTATTGTTACCTGTATTGTTGTTATTATTATTATTATTATTATTATTCAGCAGATTAATAGTTATTTATTCATAATTTAAGTATGCTAGAAAAGGTATGACTTATTATTTTTATTGATATATATAAGGAAGGACTTATTATATATTATTATTATTATTATTATTATTATTATTATATTGTCAGTAGATTCATAGTTACTCAGTCATTCTCTACTGTCTAAACTCTAAATAATGACAGATAAGGAATGACTTGGACCTATTCACTACTTGAGGTTGAGAGAGAAATGTGGGAAGGAAGAGGAGGAGGGAGACTGTAATCTTAATGTATAGTAGATACTTAAAATAATATAGCTTTGTCACAACATTGCTGCGGTGTTGGGTATAAGGAAGGGATGTTGGTGGTGGTGGTAGTGGTGGTAAGGGTTGGATACAGCACTGTAGTTTGTTTATCATCGTGTTTTATGTCATGTCGGGGTGAGTGTATAGTATTGGTAGATGGTTATAGATAGAGCAAGCCCATCACTTCATACCCACTTACACCCACCTACCTACCTACTACTTTTCATCTCATTATTACCCACCTACATACCTTCATTACTACCCACCTACTATACCCACTTTCTTTCACCTCATTGCCAGTTAAAACCTACCCACCTACACCCACTTACCCACCTACACCCACTTACCCACCTACACCCACTTACCCACCTACACCCACTTACCCACCTATATCCACTTACCCACCTACACCCACTTACCCACCTACACCCACTTACCCACCTACACCCACTTTACCAGCTATAAATACCCACCTACTGTACAGTCATGGTCAATAATAATCATCCACATATGGGTATCTTAAACATGTTGTTGCATGAAAATGTTTAGAGGAATCATACAGTTGCTTCAGATTTACCAACACACACACATACATTACTACCCCCTGAATGTCACTTTATTCTGACTTATTTATGATACTCACCTTAAACTCAGCTAATCATGACTTTCCCAACACAATACAGTACATGTACACCAAGGCACGGGATGAACACATGAAGAGACAAATGTTGTCGATGGGTTAGGTTCACATGAGAGGTGTTCAACCTGGGAACCCACCTGATGGTACTCTCTGTCTTTCTCTCTCTCTCTCTCTCATCAGGAATACCACTGCTCTTGTGTCCGTATGTCCCTTTGGGAAACTTAATTAATAACTCCTGTAAATAATTTCTGTTGGCTCCTAAAATGATAGACTTTAGACTTTGGGTTCGAGGACCCATATAACGATAGTAATGATGATTTAATTATAAGAAGAATACAAAGAATACAAAAAATTACTAGTACCGGTACTAATTAACTCGTCCAAACTAGTATCCAGTACATACCGGTATTATTCATTTTAATATTCTCTAGGTTATTTAAAATACAGTATATGTGCCTATAATTTGAAAATATATATGTAAGTCTCAATGATAGAGTGACCCATTCTTCATAATGCTTACTAAGGGCCATAGCCAATGCCAGAACATTCACGACGTTGACTATGGCAAGGTACTGATACGATGATTCTATAGACCTGTGACAGAGCCATCGTATACCAATACCACACCATCGCCAACACAATGGACATTCTTGCATATGGTCATTAATTTAACTAGGGTGGTGTGAGGTAAATAATATGCTATTAGAAGGCATCTTTCTCATTTACAGTCATGGTCAATAATCCTGCAACACCTTGGGAAAGTTATGCCAAAATATAGCTGTTGGTGTCTGTAATATTGGTTAAAATCACTCTCATGGTTCACTTTCATACACAAGATACAGGATTTTTTATGGTGACTGTACTACATGACATCATTAATTATTCTACACGACGTCATTAATAATTCTGAGTGATATGTGTAGGCTGTGTAAGTCAAGACATGAGTACAATACATATGGTGGTGGACTAAAACAGTAGAGCAAAATTTATTGATTGGGAAATAGCATTATTTTGATATTGGTGATGTTATAAGGTATTAAAAACAAAAAAATAACTACTGTATGTTAGGATATGAGAATGTAACTATTGTTGGCTGATATAACCGGTAGCCTACATTGAGAGAGAGAGAGAGAGAGAGAGAGATTACCACTAAGAATATTGTGGGAGTTAACTATATTCACACACATGTCTCTCGAGTGTGTGTGTGTGTGTGTTTGTGTTAAACTATATAAAGGTGTGATTGTGATGGTAGATGTGGTAGTGGAGCAATGAAGTCCTTGGTAGCTGTTGTGTTGGGGGTTTTGTGGACGGGGGTGGCAGCACAAGGTAAGGAGGGAAGAGATGCAGGAAAGTAAGCAAGAAAGGGAGGAAAACAAGAGAGACAGAAAAGAAAGCAATTTCAAGAGGGAGGGAAGCAAGCAATTAAGAGAGAGAGAGAAGGAAGCAAGGGAAAGAAAATGTGATTGTAGAAAAATAATGAGGGTTCGAAAGAAAGGTTAAATGATTCATATTGAGTTTAGAATGATGGATTGATGGAAAGGTTTGGTAGGAGTTAAAGTACCGGTAAATGTGCAGTTATAGCAATATATATCCAATATATTACATGTCTCTTAAATGACTTTGTGATAGTGTTTGAGACTTGGTGGCTTCTGATTCTTCCTAACTATGCCAAGAAACCAGCTCCTTTAACATAGGTGGTGTTTTGTGGCAATATTTGAAGGACTCGCTAGCCTCCAATCTTCTGACTCTATCACAGGGTCCCTTAAGATAATATGGGTTGATATTCCTGTAAATTACATATGGCTTTTTTTTTCTCTCTCTCTCTTTCAGGTATATGCAGTAGAACGAGACTAGATTAAGATGTGCCCGTCTATAAAAGATACACAATATAATTGTATTACATTACTGAAACATTATTGATATGTATAATTTAATTGTATAGTTATCATTTACTGTGTGTTTCCCATTCAAACAGACTGCGCCCCACGTCAATATGGGTTTGACAGTGTGGTGTGTGTGTGTAATGCCACCTATTGTGACAACCCTGGACCCATCTCTTCACCTGCTGATGCCACACAGTTCACCTCAGTCATCTCAGCCAGGGAAGGACAAAGATTCCAAGTCAACACTGCTGATAAGGGAACGGCACCTACTGATGGTAAAGTCTAAGGAGAAGAGCAATTAAATTATCCTCATCCTCCTTGAATATATAGAATCAGGCTTATTCGTTCTGTACAGCCTTGGACTAATTTTTAAACACATTGGGATAACTTGGGTAAATACAGTAATTGATAGTTTTGCTTTTTATTAATAACTAAAATGGGATGGCCACAGACAAAATTAATTATGCAACAGCTTCTAATTATTTTCAAGCAAAGGAATGAAGAAGAAAGATAGATACAAGACAAAATGATAAAAAAGAAGATGAATGTGGTAACCGGTTCACTTTCACTCTTCTCTTAGGATTCCAGGCTGATTGTGACAATGAATGACTATCTCTGTACAACAGTAATTAGATCACAATGTAAGCCATATTGAGAGACTGAGACACAGATGGAGCACATACAAGTCACACCTCTTGTTAATGGCTTTTGTCCCTTTCCCCCCCTTTCAGAATACAATATATTGCAAACTGTCGCAATTATTTGTTATTCTTATATTACATGTACCTGTATTGTGAAATTGTGTTTACAGTATTCTTCAAAACCAAGTAGAAAAAGAAAGTACTGTACTTAACTACAACTTTATCTGACTTATTTAATTCAAGATAAATGTTTGTTAACGCCTGGCAACGGGCTTACTTGTTGGCGGCCTCAGAAGTCAACAGGACCATGCTAAAACCATTCCTCGTGAATATCCCCTTAAGAAAATAACCATTCCTCATGAATATCCCCTTAAGAAAATAACTGACATTTGGATTTTAACGTCAAAGTTGTCCATGTACCGGTAAAATTCTAAACAACTGACAATTGTGTTGATCGTTCAACTTTTTTTCTCTCATATACTGTACAGTACTGTACAGAGATACAAATTGCTTGGTAAGTTTACACATATTTCTGTGTGTCTGAAACTTTATGAAACTACACTTAATAATATCAGTGGTACAGTATGTATGTGCTCAGGGAGATAGCAGTCATCTGAACTGCCAATATACCCCTTCCTTTCTTTCAACCATTTCTTGTATTGCCTCTATCTGTATCCAGGAGGGACGATTATCACACTGGACAGAACCCAAACTAGACAGTCCATCATTGGGTTTGGAGGAGCCTTCACCGACTCCACTGCCCTTAATGTGTACTCTCTGTCCGCACCTGTTGTCGACCAGTTCGTCAAGTGAGTGTTCTTGGCTCCTGTGTATGGGTTCACTTATATACTGTACATAATAATTTTACTGTACATGGCTAAATTTTTGACCTCAAATCATGACCCATCATCTCCCTCTACCTGTCTCATTCCTCCCACCTTCCCTACCTGTTGCCATCTACCTCAGTCACTCATCCCTCGTTTCTCCACCACCAGGACATACTTCAGTGAGGATGGTATCAAGTATAACCTGTGTCGCATCCCCATGGCTGGTAGTGACTGTTCCACTAGACCCTACTCGTACGACGACGTAGAAGGTGATGTCGATCTCGTCAACTTTGCACTGGAACCTGAAGATACAGATTATAAGGTGAGCCTTATGGCTTCCAATTCCTCCTGACTTTACCATGAAACCAGTTATTTCAATATAGTTTGGCATTATAAGGACTCGTTTACCGTACCTCCAATTTTCTGACAACATCACAGGGTCTCTTAATTAGACAATGGCTTGTTAACGACTTTGGTCCATCATTTCAAAATCCTGTGTGTGGGAAAGAAATTTTATTTGACCTTGATAGTACTATGTACCCATTCCTTATATTCAACACTCACAACCCTCTCATTCATCCACTACATCCAGCCACTATACACCCATCACTCATTGTCTGAAACTCATGTATGCACTTCCACATTCACTCATTAACCATTACCTTTTCTTTCATCACTCACACATTCACCACCACCATTCCCTTATTCACTCACATTCAACCAGTAATCAACCTCTAACTCACAGTACCCATGTGCCCCTAGATACCCCTGATCCTGAAGGCCAAGGCAGCGTCTCCCGATCCCTTGCTGCTCTTCGGGTCACCGTGGTCACCCCCAGCCTGGATGAAGAGCAATGGGATGTTCAATGGCTCAGGGTACCTTCTGCCAGAGATGTGGCAACCCTATAGTAACTATTTTGTCAAGTGAGTGTTAGTACAGGTATGATGTTGATATATTGAGGCATGATAGTGAGATATATGATTGATGTGATATTGAGAATAAATAACCAGTTCTTGTCTTGGTAGGTATAACAATAGTAAATGTAACGGCCAGTACACGTGTAATTTATGTAGCTGTATTAATTGTGCATCTTTTTTTTTATATACTGTATACAGTATGATACATTTTGTTCTTTAGTCACATGGTCTCCTTGGCCCCAGTATAGAATGCAATTCTACCATTTCTATCCTTTATAATATGTGTTACATTTTTGTGTATCAGTAAACTATGTCCTGTATGGTAATGGAATAACTTATATCCTATGATATATAATATCATAATTTATGTGTAACCAATCGTGATCCTTTTCTTATATATTTAACAAGGTTTGTGGAGGCATATGAGGCAGCTGGGGCAGATATGTGGGGCCTTACTACTCAAAATGAACCCCTTAGTGGCTTTGATGAGGTGAGTTGCATCATGCAGGAGGTCTGTCTAGAATATTTCAAACACCAATGTTTTATGTGAAACTCCATTTCAACAAACAGTACAATATCCCATGGTAGTCTACCTCCATCCATTACTAAAAACAGATTGCCTTTTTTTTATAGAACTGGGGCTGGAACACATGTGGTTGGACAGCCGAGGACATGAGGGATTGGATCAAGCAGAATTTGGGCCCCACCCTGGAGGCTGCTGGAATGCGCAGATTGAAGCTGATGGTGGATGACTTCAACCGTGACACTCTGCCGTGGTATGTCCAACCGGTGAGTCTGAGTGGCAGGAATAGTAGCCAGTTTAGTTGTTTTTCTAAGGCTGAAGTTATAAATCACCAAAGGTTGTGAGTACTTATTCTCATTCCCACCCAACAAAGGGGTTGTAAAGACATCAGAATATTGAACTGTTGATCTTACTCAAAAGCTATGTTGACATCAGGAAAAGCTGCTAAGAGATGGAAGGAGTTTTAGGGGAGTGTGTATGAGTGAGAGGATATAAAATAAAGTATATTGGTAAGGACTTGTGTTACAGGGTATGGTGAGAACTGGTTGAGTAGTGTGGTTTCATGTGGATTAGTTATGTGATGGTTTGGTGGTGGATGGTTAGAAGTAGATGGATGTCGAGGTATTGTGAGAGCAGATGGTGTTGTCTTGTGAAGATTAGTGGTTTCCTATTTTTTTATCAGTATCGCTGATTCTTTTCTTCTTGAGCCATAAAATTGTGTTTCACTTTCTATTCTCCCGGTCTATTGTGTTCTGGTGAATTTGATTCTGGCATTATTGATTTCAAGAGAATCTTACCATCTTTCATATGACCTTATCAGATGCTGGAGGACCCTGACTGTGCCAACTATGTTGATGGGACAGCAGTACATTGGTACTCAGACCAGTGGGTGGGACCTGAAGTGTTGGATGAAACTCAAGAACTGTTTCCTGACAAGTGGCTTCTCCACACTGAGGCTTGTCAAGGTAAGGAGAGGATAAGAACTGTGATTACTGTATAATGGCCAAATACTGTATATGAAAATGAAAGTATTTATGAATTACAGAATTTTTGGAGAAAAACACAAATGTAGGACATGATATAAATGTAATAGAGGTATTAATATTTTGCATATACAGAATGAATACTGTACTATATATGGATGTTTCTAGTTCTCTCACACCCACTTCCACCCACTTTCCCCTCTTCTACACCCCTCTTTGTTTCCTGACTTATTTTATATTCCCCACCTTCTTGACACGAGTGACATTGATGTTTCTTCAGGGTGGGATGTTGGAGGAGAAGATAGTGTTCAATTAGGGTCATGGGAAAGAGCACAGGACTACGTCTTCCGCATCATTGAGAACCTGAACCACTACACACGAGGCTGGGTGGACTGGAACATGGCCCTTGACCT
This sequence comes from Petrolisthes manimaculis, assembly GCA_034508575.1. Classification (NCBI taxonomy): domain Eukaryota; kingdom Metazoa; phylum Arthropoda; class Malacostraca; order Decapoda; family Porcellanidae; genus Petrolisthes; species Petrolisthes manimaculis. The sequence goes on along the minus strand of JAWZYT010000401.1, from coordinate 142,371 downwards.
TCTGGGAGGACCTAACTGGGCCAACAACATGCTTGACTCCCCCATAATTGTCAATGCTGTGAGTTTTCTCCCACTTTGTTTTGTCTTCTTACATGAGGAAAATATACTGTACAGTATATGGAAGCAGGAAGTGTGTGTGTATGTGTTATAATATTTTACTTTGTACTGACTGGTTGAAGGTACACTATCATTATTTTTGTTAAGAAAAATATTATACTACAGTACTGTACGTTTATTGTATTTGTGCACATTAATCATCACTGATGTATGTTTAAGACAATGCATGACTGATATACATATTTTACTACTCCATCTATGTGCTTATTAAAAAAAATTGAGTCATACTATTTTACATATATAAATGTAGTACTGTACAGGTACTGTCAATATGAATAATGAGAATTGTACCTTAATGCTAGTAACATGGAAAATATTGCTAAGGGACATGGTTACCAATTGTTTCAGTCATCTTGCTATTTGATCCTATCCAAAAAGTAGGCCAAAAGTAACTAGTTTTACTGTACAGATGCTGCTGAAACTTTCACTTTTTCCAATACTGTACTGTACAGTATTAAATCAGTTAGTACACTACATCAATTGCCAGTACTTAGTGTACAGTATTCCATACCACACTTACTTATGGTGTTTCCCCAATATGAGCATGTAAATTTTTACTTTATGCATCTTGCTCCATCCACTTGCAGACAGCTGATGAATTTTACAAGGAGCCACTGTTCTACACAATGGGTCACTTAAGTAAGTTTGTGCAACCTGGATACCAGTATATCCAGTCCTCCACAACTGATGGAGACCTACAGACAGTTGCCTTCCAGAGTGCTGACTCCAGTGAGAGTGTCCTCATTGTCCTCAACAGGTAAGCCCATTGACAAGTTGGTTAGACTCAGTAACAAGCAAACTATTCTGAGACCACAAATTCCCTCTGCTAGGTGGTGAAACTCTACAGACACAGGCACCCACTTCTTTATCATCATTATCTCTGCCAAGGAATAATAGTCTATTGAAAAATTCTGGAATGCAGGTCTGTCTCCCAAAATCTAGTCACTTGCTCCACATCACTAAGTCCACATCTGGTAAAAACAAATTAAGAATCCACACACAACCCTATGTATAATCCTGTTAACAAACAAACAGGCCAGACCATTCACCTATCCTCCTGGTGAAGGAAATAAGTATTTTGACAGTAACTCTGATCATCTGGGCCTTTTAATAGTACCAGTACACTTATAGATATTCTGTATTACATTGGTTCATTAATTACTATTCTTGACACTGTACCATGCTTTCTCTTAGCTTAGGGAAATAATTTTTTTATATTTCCTGTCAATAAAAACTGTATTTTTTTGTTAAGCTAGATAATGGCTTCCATTTAACTTTAGTACATCATACTACTGTACATGGTTTTTAAGTCAGGTAATACCATAATGAATAATTATATACTGTAGGTATATGGCACTGAAATATATTAACAAAAGCCGAGTCTTGATTACTACAGTATTTAATTGTTCTGCTGTTAGGTTATATTCAATTTTGGGAAGATGTAGGAGAAAAAATGAAAATACAGTATACTGATTGCATTGAGATAAAGACTTATTAACACTGAGCAAAATATACTGATTGCATTGAGATTAAGACTCATTAACACTGAGCGACACCATCCACAGTACCTCATTTACTCATGTCTCTACTCTTTCTTTGATATACAGTGGTGAATCCGTGAAGACAGTGAGTGTGGACGACGGGTCAGGCAGCTATGTCAATCTGGATCTCCCTGTGAAGTCCCTTGTCACCCTTCTCTACAAGTTGTAAGGGGAATTTGTGTGATTTTCTGATTGTAATACTGTAGTAGTGTGACATACTAATAAATTCTGTACCTAACTACTAATTCTACTAACAAAACCTGTTATTCTGAGTATTATCTGTTTAACCCAATAAACTAACATTACTGTACTGGATAAAAAAATATACTGTACTGTAGTCCATTCATACATTTGTGAAGTAGATACTCTCTCCTCGAACAAACCATTCTGAGAACTACTCAGAGAAGCAAAAGAAAACAAAAATGTTTATTAGAAGTTTTGTCAGATTTCCTGGCTTTATTTTTTTAATGGACTGTACGAGAAGTTGCAAAAAATTGTTGAATGATTGAAATTATACAGGAGTCAGTAATACAAAAGAAGAGGCAAAAAGAGCCTGTTTGATTAAGTCCTTAAGTTGTGTTGTTCTGAGAAGAAAAATAAATTACTAAAGAGTACCGAGCTCCTCAAATGTCTATGTTTTGTACAGTAATGCTATCCCAGTCCCAGTCAGAAACTACTATAAAGAACAACATATACAGTATAGAGCTTTATACAGTACAGTAATAATTATATTACTGTACAAATTATTAGGGATGTGCGAGATATGCTGTGTTGCCAAGTACTGTTAGCTATTTTGTTGTCATGGATTCTCTCTATTTTTGGGATTCAGTGGTTGTTATAATAGTCGAGACTTTTCTATGGGAGTCAGTGTGAGCAGCGTACAATTAACAAGAAAGACAACAGTAGTGCTTGGTAAGTGAAGGTGTTTGGAGAGGATTATTAGTACCAATGACTGTACCAGCATAGAAGTGAGTGTACAGAGTCCATGAAAAGGATAGCTAGAATCATGTAAGGAAGTACAGGAAGGAAAATTTGTGGTTTGTTCTCGCACCATACCGTCATACGAGTCAAATCACGTGTATCATTTGCAGTGTGCAAATAATAACATAGAAATAATGGTGATGACTGGTGAGGATTGCGATTTAGCCATTCTCTCCGGTATCCAATTTATGAAGTTAATGCCTTTCCTCTCTTCCACTCTCCACTCTCCACCTCTAACCTGTCTGTTCCTCGTTTGTGGTACAGTCTTTCTGGTCTAGCACTAGACCAGTCTTCTTCTTTCCTGTTATAATATAATCTCACAATAGTATTCTTCAGATAAACATCATGCCAGTATGACAAAAAATCCAGGATGATATGCGTTTCCCTGTAATATCCAGCATTTTTAGCAAATTCGACAAGAAATGGCAACACTGGAGCTCTAGTCCTGCCGTTCTTAGAAACAGTGTTGCCAAGGGCAGGGAATTTCTAGATTTTAGAGAATTTTGAAATTCACACAGTCAGGGAAATTATATACAGTACAGTAGATTAAAGAGACTACTGTGTCTACTAACTTAGGTCTTTCCATGTCTTCATCAAGGGTTATGCATATACAACTTTCTTTTGTCTATTAATGTTTGTGTAATTATCAACATATTGTACCAACATCACAGGAGCGTATACCACCCTATGGGGGAGAATAACAAGAAACGTGCACAAACTAATGAGAGAGGAGGAAAGTAAAGAACATAAAAGGATTCAGATAGAAAGGAAACTACATTTCGAAATAGACAGCAAAGATAAATAAAAATCTCAGGAATACGGACACGAACATCACTCAAAGAAAAATGAATCACATAGGACTCTGAAAGAAGACTATGTAGGGCAGCATACCCAAAGTGGCAACATTGAGCAAAGGCATATTGTGTTTAGGACAATCCACCAAAATATGTTTGACAGTGATGAGGTTGCAACTCACCTTAGGACTCGCTATCTAATTATTACTTTGAGGTCAAAATAATAAACAAACCATTAAAAGTTAATTTACTTTATTCAACAATCATTATATATTCAATCTTATAAGAATATTATACATCTGACACATATATATACAAAACAGTACAAATTAATAATACAAGTCTTTAGGTCTCCCTTTCACAGTACAGAATGGCAAGGCAGGGAAACAGATAAAAACTGTACACCTGAGCAACTCTCAAAATAGTCCTCTATGTCTGTCTATTGCCTGGTAAAGGTGGTAATGAAGAGAAACTTCAGGACTCTATCACAAATAACAAAGCCTCTCTATTCCACTCACATTGCACTCACTCATACATTTCTTTATTCCATTTTCTGTTGCGAGGACAGTACACCCCTGGCAAGTCGGATATTTATGTCGGAAAATTCGTACACTTATAAATAACTCAGATGTATATCTGACTAATGCTTAGATTTTCCAGGTACTGTACTTAGTCACAAAGGTCTACAGTCTGAAAGGTGATGCAAGTAGATTTTGTACAAAACTCTAATTACCATCTCTATACCATACATTTATACCCATGTAGACTGACCATACAATATACTGTAGTTTATGCTTGTACCAAAACAGATATGTACAAGAAACTCAATATTTTTAATTAATCCCGTGCAAAGCAAGTCTTCTAAATTTTCAGACATTTTTCTTGTGCCTCAGATTTTTGGATAATGTCCAAACCTAACTCCGCCAAGAGTAGACCATACCAGATATCATCACCGAACATTCAGGGAAGTTTCTTACAGTCTTGGGGTAGGATTTTAACATATTTAGAACAAGTCTAGTGGTAAAACTAAATATATTCCCGTAGTGCCTTTAATCATCAGCAACAACTTTCAACTCCGCTCGGCCTTTTCTCCTTGCTCTTAACAGTTGTGCATCGGAACCAGATATACGATTAAAGGCACAGGTTGTTTTGAGGGCATCAAATTTAATCCCTCGGATATCTCAGATCTTCAGAAAACTCCCCCCCAATTGATCCGAGTTTGTGAGGATTTACTGTATATATATATATATATGGGCAAAGAATGGAGTACATAAACAAATGAATGAGTAACCATTAATAATGTCAGGCAATGAAGACTACAGAACTTTGGGTTTGCCTACAATACAGTAATATTAATAGTCAGTACAGTTATTATAAAAAATTAAACAGCCTGGCTTGAGGTGAATGAATGCCCTAAAAATTAAAGTACAGAAATAAGAATGACCTTGAAATTATGAGAAATGAACAACATGAATGACATGAAGATGAGATAAAATTGATAACATGATAAATAAGAAATGAATTGTACATGTAGAGCCATCTGGGTCCTTTGGTCAAACTACAGATACCATTAAAAACAAAAAATACTAGTATATAATTATAATTCTTGCTAATGCTGTCAAACCAATATACATATGATCTAGACCAGCAATATTTGTTTGCACTCACTACTGTGTGAGGAATTTAATGCTAGTAACACCTAGGGACAATTTCACGGTCATTTATGGTTGATATCCTATCAATTTCAGAGACAGAACACAACCTGGTTGGTGCTTGAGGACTGCATTTTATGACTGACTGGTGGACAATTAAGTATTTTGAGATCATGAAGACCGAAATGTGACTGCAGAGGATGAACAAATAGTAGCTACTGTGAAATCAACCCACTGACAAGGACCATGAAACTGATATGAAAAGTGGCTCACTGAAAAGCAGATTACAGGTGATCCACACAAATATAAAGAATGCAAAAATTAGAACACGGCAATTTGGTGAATCACACGAGACTAATCTCTCGCAACTGACTAACCCTGAATATCACAGGTTCACTAAAAGCAAAGGCTCAGGCTGGTCAAATAAACACAACAGACACAAGTTAAGCCAAAGTTAAATTATTCCACTGAACAAGGCAATTACTGACCAAGTCTTGAAGAGGTAACAGGAAGGTGCTAAACATTTTAATCAGATTGTTATAAAAATGAAGTAAATTCAAAACTCCTCCATTACAGTACTGTCCACCCTCAAGTCACTGAAGGAGCTACATAATGTGTAATCTGAATATTTCTACTAAATGATCAGTTTCAGGTAAAATTCTCAACCCACCTTTACTCAAAATTGTTTGATCCGTCACCAACCATTTGTCTCCAAGTCTTCTTATATAATGCAATACTCTATATTGGAAATATATATCAAACTTGAGATACAATTTGGCTAATAATCCGTTTCATTAAAAAACATCATTGTATTCATTTAAACTTCAATCATATTACTCTCAACATGCCATCTGATACATCCCTAAATAAAGTTAAGGAATGACAACAGGACCCTTAGAGTAAACTGTATGGCAAACATTCAATTTCTACTTCTAGGAATATTAGTTGTAGATAGTGAACAACATACTCCTGATTTACATACACACATACTGATACCCTGGACACACCACATATTGCCAAGTACAATTACCAAGGAGTACAGAGCTTAAAATAATTCATTATTTATATTCTTGTGACTTTGTGTTTAACCTTGGAGTGTCTGTGGTTTCATCTCAGTTGGAAATAATCTAAGATTTTTTATCACTTTCGGTCTATACTTCTTGGTCTCTGGTAAAAATATAAAAAGTGACACTGGCCATTAAATTGTCAATGTGTTTCCTGTAAACTAACATTAGAAGCTATTGATTTTAATTTTATTGATTATAATTAGAATGAGGTTTAGTAGTTTAATAATTGCTTCACAATGTCCCAATAAATTAATCTCCAGTTTGCCAGATATATAAAAATGTGGACTAAAGTACTATCCACCCATAATGTTGATACGCAGTTATCACTGAACTTTGAAGGTAAAATGGAGAGAAAAATAATATACACACACGATAGACCAATCTAAAAGTATACAGTATAATTATGTTGACCCTCTTGTTTTAGGCCAACTTACAAGACAAGTGTATCATACTATACAAAGTTTTGAGTTTTTGCTCACACAAGTCTTCTGGGTCTGGCTCTTTTTCTTATTTGTTCAATTTGTAATGATTAGTAAGTTTGAATGAATAATTTTCAAATTCTAATAGGCTGATAATTAACTGCATAATCAAGTAAGACTTGTAAATGAGCCACCCAAACTAAAGAGTTCATATGAGATTTGTATGTGGGTATACTGTTTTCCATCACAGCTTATTCTAAAATATGAGGTTGAATGACGTGCTTTCTGTCAAAGTAATGTCCATGGGTGTATGGTTGGATGACAGCTGTACTAAAGATGGCTAATAAAGATAGTTACCATCCATATATACCAAAGGGTCCTTTTACCATCTGCCTCCAGCAACAGCATTAACATATTGTCTATTGCTATATTTTAGAATTCCAGTTGAAGTGAGCTGATATGATCCTAACCACATAAGCCTATACATGGTTAAGCAACACTGATCATACACCCCCAAATCAATCATATATTGATTTATGACTAATAATACTTATTTTATGGATGTCATTTCCTGTCCTTATAGATCTCCACTTAAACGAAAAAAATTGATAATTTCACCAAACATTATGAAATAAAGTAGGAGGAACTTTGTTCATCTATGTAAATCATATATGATTTACAGAAACAAAGTGACAACAAGGAAGGGGTCCAGTGATCTTCCATCAAAAGCATTCATCATTTATGTGAACACCACATTATCTGTTCCACCGTAATTTGGGCTAATGTCCGGCTGGATAACGAGAGTGTCTTCCGAGAATGTCCTGCGGTCATCTGGCACCTCATCGTTGACTGTCATGGATCCATGGAAGCTCTCGGCAATTCTGCTCCACTCCCGCCCCCTGCTGCGTCGACCCTTCACACCTGTGTGATTAGCGAGCTCGGGTCAGAATGAGGTATTTGAAGAGTGAAAGTGAACTGAGGCGTGGTTCGATAGAAATGAGATTAAGTAGTGGAATGAGAGTGTATACTCGTAGCTAGTTAATCTGACACTGTATGTATGTGTGTGTCATAGAATTAAGAGATGCTGTTTATGACTCCATGGCAGAGTTCAGTAAAGGTTGTGAATTGAGGAGAGTTATGTAATGGAGGAATGTCATGTTAAGTCTAACATCCGATGATTTATTCTCGAAAGAAGAATTCTTAATGTCCTGGGTGAAATCCTGTTCATATTAATCAAAACCAGTGGCTTAATTCTTAGAATATACCTGATTTAACTACTGTACAGTATATGATAAAATATGTCTAATGAAAACCTCCATGTGTTAGAAAATTAAGTAATCAAATATATATTTATGCACACACAAACAATCTTACATAAGACAAAATATCTAACATCACTTACAGAATTATAGATATACAATAATAGATCTGTAGTATAATAAAATAGTAAATGTAAGAAATTACAGGAAAGTATAGTGCAATACTCTTGTCAGGATTCAAACATGGTGCCTTGACAGTTCCCATTTGATGGTAAACTGTGAACAGAGTTCGAACAAGGGATTTTCCAAACCATTCTCAATGTTGAGAGAGGTTTATAAGATTCACTTTTTCTAACTGTACAGTTGCTCTTCAACACTCCTTGGACCCTGGTCCATCACTATCAGCTATGGCTGTACCTATCATGCATCAATAATTGAGATTGGCCATGTACTGAGTTTCAGTCCTGACAAGATTACCAAAATTCCCAAGTTGTCTTCTGGTAATAACCCACAAAAACATCCAATAATCAGCCATTTTTTCAAACGCCAGAATGCCTGCAACCAACATAAATGTGAAGTGACTATGATTATACTATTTTTTAACAGTGCAATGATTACATCTTCCTTAAATGTAACACTTCATACAAGCTTTACTATAAAATGGCATGTAATTTTCTTTGGTTTAGCTCTAATGAACATTTGATATCATGGCCTCACATTAACACCACCACCACCACCACCACCACCATCAAACCACCAGCTTTTTACAATACAGTATATAGTACACCAAGCAGGCCCTTCAAGCAAGTCCTCCACCCATGTGCTTGATTTGACCACACACACAGCCAAACAGATAAAGGCAATACAAAAATGACCACACTGTAAATTTACATAACAGTTGAACACTTAATAAACTGTCAATATTTGTATTAATAATTATGTTAGGCAGTTGGTTTGGCTTGTCTGTAGTCTGTTATTAAGGGGATAATACACTTTTGGTAAATTGGAGCACTTTGATTCCTTCAAAGTATGCCAGGAAATAGGACCAGGTGAACAAAAATAATTGTGGCTCGTTGCATGAAATGGTTTGGGGAAATCAATTGCTCCAGATTATCCAACACTGTACTACCCCCTTAAAATGAAGGAAAACCTACTCTATTGCTTTTTTGTACAGTTGTGGCACATAGTCCTTGACCAGGGTGTAAGGGTAAGTCTGTTCAAGGACTGTGACACGACTGTACCTATTCTCCACACAAACTGTCGTATGAGAATCAGCAGGCATCTCATGAGCAGTGGCGTCGCGAGGGGGGGGGGGGGGGGGCTGGGGGGGACATATGACCCTGGGCGCAGCATTTAGAGGGGCACCAATTGCCAATTTGAAGTTGGGGAAAATTAAATTGCTTTGTTTACACCAAAGTGAATCCAAAATAATGAAGTCAAACATTTCCTGAAAAGATTAGTGCACTCAAGCCATATTTTAATTTATTTTTTCTTTATATTTAATTATGAAACTTTACTTTGAGTTTAGAAATGGGTAGGCATCTTCATTAGTATTCACGTAAATAAATTGGATGAACAATTCATTTTTAAGGACTAAAGATTTTAAAAATTTGTTTCCAAGTGGCTTTAAATTGCTTCTATGGGTACTCATAGAACCCCACAGCTGATTAGGCTCGCTTCGCTCGCCAACTACCCACCATCACACCCCTTATTGGGGCGCCAAAACAATCGTTGTCCCCAGGCACCACCAACCCTCGTGACGCCACTGCTGATGAGAGATACATACGTACAAAATAGTTGCAGATAAAAGTTCTATTACACCCATTCCTGTGTCTGTCATTGCAGACAATAAAATGATCTCATGTTACTTGGCTTTACCCTGGCACATAAAGATTTGCATAAGGCAAGACGACGTCAGGAAATTGGTGACTATAGATTCCTCCAAACAACCTCCAACTTCACCACTCAAAGGCTACTTTCATGTACCAATTAGAGGGTTCAATGATGACAAAATCCTCAATTCCTCCTTTACCCAGTTTATGCAAGAAAAAATCAGGAAATGAGAGGAGTGTTTTATCACACACAGAGATTTGCAGATTCAATTATAACTGAAATCCTGGTCCACCCCAAGTTATTTTCACATGCATCATCTCGGACCCAGAAATACCTAATCCTTTCATCCATCCCCCTGCACATACAAAGTCAAAAGTGAAATACAAACACAGAACATGATGGTCATTCTGCCCCTCCTTCAAATTATGCTGAAATTACAGTAGTAAACTGTAGAAGATGACAGACATAGAAGACAGACGAATGTGTTGTGTAATGAAGGAAAGATAAACAAGGAGAGAACAGATGCAAGTAAGACAAGGTATAAACAGAATGGTCAGAGGAAATCAAAGTAACAAATTATGAAAAAAAAAAAAAAAATGGTTTATGCAGACAAAAGGAGACAGGTAAAGAAGGTATTAAATATTGTAATATCATGATATAAATATCTCGCCCCCTCCTGACTGTGAGACTTGATTTGAGCTGGTAACACTGTTGATTTCACCTCCTCTCTCAAGTCACCCAGGACTTGAGAGAGAAAGGTGTGAGCAATGGTATTACCAACTCAAATCAAGTCTCTAAGTCAGGAAGAGGCGTGATATATTTATCCACGATAGTACATGAAGACAAACAAAGAAAGGCATGGTGAAGACAAGATCGGGGAAATAAGGGACACTAAAGGAGAATGTGATGCAGATCTACTTACTATTCACACATGCAAATTAAAAACCATATTTGAGGAGAAGCCTTTCTTGACATACTATGTTTAGCCATTTGAACAAGCAACAGCAGAAACATTTCTTCATTTAGACAACTCCTCAGACAGTATTTTCCATTGTATAATGTCATGTAAAAAACTTGATAAGAAAGGGAGGAAGTAACAAGGAAGACAAACCTAATGGAACATTAAATTTTCCCAGGTACTGTATTACTAATTTAGTTGCATGGTTGCAAAACTATGGGTTAGGTGCTTTCACAGCCAATAAAGTAAATTTCCAAATACATTATAAGTAAAGAACCGATTGAATACATCATATGAGCACTTCCAAAGGTTCGTACAAAATCTAATCAATAAACAAAACTAAAAGCAATTAATGAGTTTTGTAATGGAGCTTTACACTAACAGAAATAACAAGAAAAAAGTGTTCTGTTATTCAGTCTCAGACTTCTAATTCATCAAACTGACCAACCCTACTCTACTAGTGAAAAATATGGATATGGTTCCAGAAGAGTGGCTGAGTGATAATCATGAACAAGAACATCATTGAGCAAGGAAATAACTTGGGGTCCAGTGTACTGTACAATTGTTCCATGCAGTTGTATGAAAACTTAACAAGAGGTGCAAGATCAATTTCTACCCATGGGGTTTCCTGTATATGGCTCAGAGAGAAAGATATGTGCTTCATCTTTGTGTTTTCAAGATTGAACAAACTAGTACAGTATGCCACTATTGGTAAGGTATTACTGGATTGGGTTTATGAAGGAACAGACATGCAGCAGTGAGGTGTGTGTGATTGTGCCAGTGCATGTGTGAGTGTGAATGCATGTAGGTTTCTGCATGAATGTGTTTCTACACTTGTTTTTCCGGCTCAGTCAATATCATGCTGGCTAAATGTTTTGCGGTATTCACTTTTACCCTCATTCTTTCATTCGCTCAATCATGCACAAACTCATTTTTCAAGTCACAGAAGGACACACTCATTCTAAATTAATTCTCTTATTCACTCTCAAACTCACTTTTTCCCCCATTCAATCCTTTAATCACTCACGTTTTTACTCTCATTCTGTATTGTTTGTATATTCTTCAATTTTACTCAGTCCATTATCCCTATCACTCAAATTCACTCTCTCTTGCAAACTTGAATCTCCTTTTATAAAATCACTCGATAATACAGTAGTCACTCATTCTCCTTGAAAAATTATCATCCCACACTATTAAACCAATTCATTTGTCAGTTTGTCTTCTGATTCCATCCATAATGTAAAACTTGAATCAATTCACTCTGTAAGAGAAGATTTTTAAAGCCAAAATGCTGACAAATCAAACAACTCTTTGTATGGGTAAATGAGAAGACAATCCCTAGACACTCTCTCAATACCTTAGCACTCTCCTGCTACACTTAATTTCAGTCTTACGCACATAGTTCTTCCATAACACTCACTCATTCTAAATGTGTACATTCAGAAGAACCAGAAAAATCAGGGTGAATTCAAGCATCAATTTTAAATTGTGTGGGTTCTGGGTTCTATATACTGGGAGTAAGCTGTATGTGAATGGTATGCTACCGACTCCTTCAAACTACCTCAGTTTAAGTGGTTTGTTTTGGGAAATAGATTGAAAAATTCAGGAATCTCCAAGTCCATGATTAGATTTACATAACACCTTTAATATCTGCCCCAGTGCTATTTTGGCCTTAGAAATTTACATTGCCAATTCCAATCGCATCCATCCTGATTTTACTGTGTTCCTTTGCAGAAAAATTAGATTCTCAAAGAGCATCTGTTCCTATTTAGGAAATATGCAAAAATGAACTCATGGGCTAGACATTGACCACTGGCCAGTATGATGGAGATAGCATGTTGGTCCACAAAGGTCTTTGTCTAACCCACAAGTATTCCTGCATGTCACCCTTAGACCGGCATTGTGCTTACTGCCGCTACTGTGGGGGAGGAAGTGTGGGGTGATGTGGAGGGAGACTATAGACCAGCATGAACCTTCCAGTGTTGGTCGTTGTGGGGTTTCTTCACCTCCCCTCCTCCTTCTTCTCGCCGCTGCTGCTGTCGACGCGCCTTATTGGCTGCTGAGCCTGGGGTTAGGGTGGGTTGGGTTGGAGGGGTAAGACGAGGAGAAATGAGGGTAGCTCAGCAGTTACAGAAATGAGACACTGGAGAGATTATAGACCCAGAAAATGAGACATCAGGGATACAGACATGGATGGAAGAATGAAACATGATAAGGATTAAGATAAAAAATGGGATAGATTTTGACAATGAGGTATGAAACATTAAGGCATGTGGAAATAAGACATAGGAAGGTAAAATTAAAAAATGGGACGAAGGTTTGTTTCAACATGAAAGGGGTAGGAGCCAAGACAGATTCAATTACATACAGAGAATTAAACTGATATAAAGCATACATCAGTGTCTATACAAGGGGAGGCTTGGGGTACATTTACTGTATAAGTTAGAGGTTCTTTCCACCTAGGACATGTTAATGGAGTTACATCAGGGTGTCCTCTCTGTGTAAAAGGCATTACCATAAATAACTATAGTATTGACAAACACTGAGGTTTATCACGTGCATTTGTTAGAATGTAAATTGTATAGTAATATGGTTACTTGATTTAATTACACCCATTAGTTCTATGTGAGCAGATATTACACCCATATTTATCCCAAACACCCTAAAACCACTAGGGTGTAAAATATCAAAGTGACATAATGTATATGGTATACATTAACACTGGAATATTTTGGAAAATATATAAATCAGAATCAGATAAGTGGATGTAAGTAGAGTAAAGGTTAAATTAGCACTGGAGTAAGAGATGACTGGGGTGAATGATGTTTCAGTAGAAGGGTTCAACGATCACTTTGGAAGTCAACCAGACTATGTTCCGAAGACCTGGGATAACTGAGGGGGATATACTTTGAAACTTAGAGAATATAAGACATTCTCACTATAGCAAGGATACTCATGAAAGCATCATAAGTACAAAAATTACAGGTGTTTTTTCTAGGTTATATTAAACGAATAGGAAAAAGATAATGGGAGAGGTTGATGAGAAAGATCTGGCTGATCATTAAAACAAGTTCTTGATGATATCAAAATGACATGGACATGAAGGGTAGAAAGAAGCAAGAAAATACTACAGCCAGGAGAAGCAGTTAGATGCCCAGACCAGCAATCCTATGGAGCCTTCCAAACACCCCAAATACCTCAATTTACCTACACACTTGCTGATAGAATTGTCCACAGTTAATATCATAATGGTAAACCATGACTGATCCAAACTAGCCACTAAAAGATTAGGGACCACACACATACCATCTGTACACTCACCAACAACATATAATCCCTGAGGGCACTGTGGGAATGCCCAATTTAGGCCATGGCTCTGGACTGCTCAGCCAGACAGCTTGACGAACTTCAACAACAACAATTGCACTTACATATGACATTTAGGTGGCTTGTTGTAAACAAGTTTGTAGGAATCAGTAGTTTCCAATTTACCATCAACATAAGAAGTCCCTTAGAGGTAGTGAAGCACAAGAAGAGGTACCAAAACACCTGAAGCTGACTACACAACTAGAGAACCACAATTCAAATCATCATCATTCCAACAAATTTTGTACTGGGTGTGGCTACTGATTCTGCCTAGCATTAGAATTATCAAGGTCTGTCTAAAAACTATTATATACTAGGATAGTCCTAAGCTAAGTAATAACAATAATAATAGCTATGTCCAATCTTTTGATCTGGTATTCAACATCAAATTTAGACTGGGTTCTTCAAACTTTTCAAATTCTGTAAACTTTTCGATTTGTTAGACATGAAAAATACACAAAAGCAAATGAAAAACTACAATTATTGTAAAATAAACACACAAGTACACTTTTCTACAATTATATACAATCCATTATTTACTTTCTAAATCACTTTGCTAATAATTCCTTCATAAAAACATGTCTCACTGCCAACTTACTGCACGAGAGTTGAAATTTTATTAATGAATTGGAGGCTACAGATTCCACCAAGGTACAGTATACCACAAATCAAAACTCTATGAGGCAGTTTGCTCCTTGGCAAAGATTGAAGGAATCATTGCTTTCTCATTTCCCAATACAATCTTAGTTCTCTTAACCTTATTATGTATTGGTAACTGCTGATTGTTCTAGTACAAAAATAAGTAAAGCACTTCCACCAACTGAAAGGAATGAATAACAGATACTCTAAATATATTCATCATACATGATTCACCTAAGTACCATGCAAGAGATATAAATTAAAAGAAACTACCATTCAAGGAGCAATGGATGAAGGTATTTCTCTCAAATGATCATGATTTGCAATAGTTTCTTACAGGTAAATGTAAATAATAATGAAGTATTTAAAAGTGAACCCAGTGAGGGCTGCTATCTATAGCTCTGACGCCTCGTTCCCTCCGGGAACTCCCCCCAAGGGGGTGAGGGCTGCAGTTAATGTAATTATTGTATACCATACCATATTATACCTTTGATCAAAAGAAGTAGTTGATAAAGTAATTACAACGTATATACAGTAAATAAATGATCTTTCTCAAATGGTGTTTTCATCTACACTGTCTAGCTCTGTTCCACTTCATGTGACAAAGGTGCATATAACATATACTAGTACCATATATGGTTCACATGACTTGGTAATCTTGCAAGGCCAATTTCTTTTTTCCACAGAAATGTACTGTACATTCATGACATGAACCGAAATTTGCAACCCACACCAACCAAGTATGATGGGAGGAGAAATTCTTCTCTGGACAATGGATTATTCTTAAGCATGAACATTTTGATAAACTATTGTCAAGAGCAATACTCACTCGCAAATTAGTTTTACTTTCTGACCATCACAGTCAAGTCTGTATCTATATACACATCTGGTTTACTCAATGGTTGATCAGGGGGGGGGGGGGGGGGGGGTATAAATTGTAGCTCAAAACTGCAACTCTACAAAAACAAAAGCATGCCCGCACACACACACAAATATACTTACCAACTACCACTAGACTCACCAAAGAAGCTGAGCATGACGGGGAGAAGAATAAGTCCATGTGCCGCCCCAAACAGAACAATGCCCAGGTACATGCGGAAGTAAAATACCTTGAAGATCTTGGAGTTTGCAAAGGCCAAGACAACAATGCCTCCAAACTTGGTAAAGGTGATGCCTGACAGAACCTGCAGACAAAGTATTGCTGTCAGTCAAATCCATTTAATTCATATACAATAAATATATTTGAATTTTACTAATGAAGAGATGTAGTATTCCCAAAAATCCCCATTTTACTGTACAATACATAAAATTAAAATATCCCAAAGTTTCAGCTTCAACTTGGCCTTAATAAACCATTCATTTTTATCACAGCTTTGCCAAGTAACGGAGATAAAAATGTTTAAGTCAAACAACACAAAAAATACAATGCTACAATGTTAAGTGGAGAAATTTACAGAATATGATAAATTAAAGGCACCAATTTCATTTTGCATTTGACTTTAAAATATAAAGACCATTAACCAAGTTTATCTAGCTATGCAAGTCTACTTCTATCACCATAATTCAAACATCTCCCAACACCCTGGGTGGGGCTGTCTAACTCTACAATAATAATTTCTACTTATAATATTAAAGGTACCAAAGAATCACAGGTTCACCCAATTTAATGCATATACCCTAACAAAGTGAACTTAACATATTCCAACCAGTCCTGCTCTACCTAACCCATCTAGTCCTACCAGGTCCACCCAACTGTACCCAACCCATCAAGTCCTACCCAGTCCACCAAGCCTTTCTCAACTCATCAACCTTACCCAGCACCACAGAGACCTACCCAGTCCACACAACCCTACCCTACCCCACCCAACCTGCCCTGTGTCCCTCTTACCGAGCTGCCCATAGTGGTGAGGGCATCCTTGGCACGAAGGAGTCTGGTATCCTCTTGTGAAATGGAAAAGGCGTGGGTGATGTGGCTGCAAAACTCCACGGAGATACCCACAGCCTGCCCAAATAGAGGGTTGAATTAGAGTATGTTGACATATTTAAACGTTCCCCAGGAGGAAAGAGAATAACCACGGCAAACAATTCTCAAAGGCATACTTAGACTACCATGCATTATGCTTGTACACTTGAGGTCAAAAGTTGTGTCCCGATCTCCTGACACTATGAATTAAAACCAGATGAAATTCGAAGGTTTGATTAATGGTGCACCTTGCACGTCTCTCTTCACAATGTACCATGTTCAAACCTTCAAACTTTGACTGGTTGTGATTCATCATACCAGGGATCAGGACACAACTTCTGACCTCGAGTGTACAGTACGTCCCACCTGCAATGGATATCATGTTACAATAATAGATAGATAAAAATGAGGAAGATTGAATGTCTCACTGCCTATTTAGTTGTCAGTAAAGTTTACTCCAATAATTACTGTGGTTAAGATTCGC
Source organism: Petrolisthes manimaculis (assembly GCA_034508575.1). Taxonomy (NCBI): domain Eukaryota; kingdom Metazoa; phylum Arthropoda; class Malacostraca; order Decapoda; family Porcellanidae; genus Petrolisthes; species Petrolisthes manimaculis. The sequence continues at coordinate 125,298 of JAWZYT010000401.1, read as the reverse complement.
CATTAGAGAACACTTCCACCTTAGAATCTTCTTAAGAATTCATTGTCAATGTTGTTTTGTTTCTATCCGGGGCAATGTATTTTGTAGATTAAGGGGATACAGAGATTGGCAAAATTGTTAAAATAAAAAATGACTCACCATGACAAGGTTGACAAGTGACACAGCATTGAGAGAGATGCCCCACCAGTACATGAGTCCTCCCAGGTTGGTGAGGATCATAGCAATGGTAAGGATGACCAAGAGGGAGGAAAATAGGTCAAGGCCCGAGAGGATGAAGCTGACGAGGAAGACAGTTGCCAGTGACACTCCCAGAGAGGTACCCACATCACTCCACATGGTTAGGTACTGCTCATAGAACACATAGAACACACTGCAACACAGAACAAGTAGAAGATGACATATTTTGACAAACGAATTACACATTCACTATAAAGCTGGGTTAGTTATGTTGATATTTCTCTATGTGAATATTCTACCTCTATGTATAAGATTATGTGTTCAATGCTCTTGATAATATCCATTACCTTAAACTTACAGATATGGAGGTGATTTTAGGAGATGCGTTATTTATGAAAATGACACATACATTTCATTATCACAATCATTATAATAAATAAATCATAGTAACATTTCTAACTCATTTTCAGTAGTGCCTTGAAATTCCTCATGTATAAATAATGCTCAACAATGTAGGAACATGAAAATATCAATACTTGATCAGATCTACACATGACTGCATTATCCAAACAAACTACGGAAGCAAGTCATCGAAAGAAAAAAAAATAAGTATAACTATATTTGTTGCAACACTGAATCATAACAGTGATAACAGTTACAGAGGAATCAAGCAACATTCCATAAATTACTTTAATAATGACAATCAATCTCTCCCCTACCCTACCCTACCCTACCCAGACCTGCCCACCTGTAAGGGAAAACCTCCACTGCTGGCTCCATCCCACCAGCATTGATGGCTTGAGTTATGTTGTCCGAAACCTGCCGAGCCCAGAGCAATGCCTCATAGTAATCCCGTGATGTTTTGAGGATGGTGTGGTATGTCATGAAGTAACTGGCTGTTACACTCTCCTCACCCTGCCAAGGAAATTACATAGGAGATATGAAGTCAGCATACAGGAATTTGTCACAGCTTTTGAGTACGTATTAACAATGGCAGTCCTAGTGTATTGACACTTTGTTTTATAACTATGGTGCATTCCTCTATTCATCCTTGATGATGATGATGAAATATGTTATGGTTTTACTATTGCTTGTAACCAACTTCATGTAATTCATTACCTGAGTGTCATTGTGAAGGGCAACTGCTTGACCATATGCTGCATGACCACCCTTGGGACAATCCTGAGTGGGTATGTCTTCTAGGAAGAAGGGAAGGTACTCATAGAAAGTAGACGGATCTGGTCTCACTCCATCCTGAGAGCCAAGAATTAGATTTCAAGTGTCAAAAGATGATTGTTGTTACAAATAATGCATATATACACATGCCTGTACAAGAAGGAATGCAAACACACTCAACACCTACTTATATACTGCATATACACACACAAAAACCTACTTATTTCCAAATAAAGTACAGCACTTGAATACAACCACAAACCTACCCATACTTCAAAACACCCACATTCCTACATCAACACACAGTAAGCATTGTATACTGTACAGTTAAGTCCTTATAGTTCCCCTTTGCACCATCCCACAACAAAAATATATGAATACATTTACTACTTTTACTTCATTTACCCAATGAAGACGATAGGTCGATATTATCAAAAATTCCAACATAACTAACTATATGAGACTTTTCAATGTAGAATTATAAGGTACTTGGAATAAATATTAAATGTAGTTCCGAGGCAAATTCATGTGAATATCTCCTATAGGTACTGAACAACTAAAAGAATAGAATGCATATACAAATAACTGTAAGAGCCTGATTGAACAACATAGTACTGACCTCAAGTACAATAATGTCACAATTGGTACAGTTTGACTCTGAATCTGAAGCAGGGCAGAAAGATCCATCTGAATCCTTGACACGGCAGCATGGTGTCCCTGAGGACTTCATGTTGTATACAGACCAATCCATGTAGTCGTCCAGCCAGGATGATGCCGGTTGGGCAATATATGTTCTGTGGGATTGGGTCAGCTTGGGTTACGTAAAAGTTTTTTTTTTAATAATATAGTACATGAAAGGAATAATACAGGGTACAGCTGTTTAGAGAGGATGATAATTTTACATTCATTGGTTCCATGTATACACAGAAAAACATCCAGGCTCAAAAGCAAGCTCACACATCTGATTTGATACATTCACTCACACACAAAGAAACAAGAATTACACACTCACCTATTAGAAAGTTGTGATGCCAAGTATACTTGTGTGGAGAGACTATCAAGGTTACAGTCCACAGTGCCACACACTTTGTTCTGTGTAGTTAAGTTGTTGAAGTCTAGTTTACCCTTCAATACAAAGTAGACAGGAGGTCCCACACTCAGGTATTCTCCAAGGTACTATGGAGGGAATAAAATTACAATAATAATAGTAATAATATTGTAATGATCCTTATCTCCTTTTCTGACCCTCCCTGCTTCAATGTCCTTTGTTTTTTTCTTTCCAGTCAATCAACTCATCAAGCAACATCACAATAAGAAGTTAATATTTATACAAGTATCATTAGGGCAATTTTGAATAAGCTATAAAACTGGTATTCCTAAAGGAAATTCTCACCTTGAAATACTTCTGCAGATAGGAATCATCAGGCATAGACAGCTCTTGATCCAAACCAACGGTGATCTTTGGGATGACTGCAATACTGGAACACAACCAAGCTGCAAACACCACCATTACCAAGGGCCGCACCCACCGTGATAGGAGTGTTGGGGCGTATACACCTGCAAATACCTTCTGCAGCAGTCCCTCCCGTGGTGCTCCTTCCTTTTGTTTCCCCTTCACGCAGCACACGATATCAAACCGATTGTCCTATAAACAGGTTTGTACTGGATTAATGTATTTATTTTATGAATGGGTACAATCATATTCATATATTCTAACCCATCAGGACAGATCAAGTGGAATTAAACCACCTTTTTAGTATGATGACTGACTATATTGTCTCCCTACTGACGAGTAAAAGACACAGGAACTTTTTATATCAGTAAGTAAAAGACACAATAAACCACCGTAGAAAAATGTATATGTTGTACTAATGCCACTTCATCCACTCGGGCTGTGCTAGAGCCTAGAAATTGTGAGTTGCAAATGTACCCAAACTGTATAATGAAACTGATGAAAAATCAACTTTGTTTACACACTTGGAAGAATTCATGCTATGTATATCAGGCACATGATACAGAGCTTCAGGTGAAAAGTGATGTTCCCTGGTTGTCACTTTGCTTTTTCTAACAAGACTATTTTTCTTGTCAGAAGGAAGCAATATTGCTGCTGAACTGCTAAAAACTGCTTCAACTAACCAATATATATCAGCTTGTACCTTACATAATACTTTTGTACAAATGCCTCAGGAAAACTGTTGTTGTCCAATACTTGAAAAAACAAAAAGCATTGAATTATCTTCTGACCTCTTGCCTGCGTGCATCAAGAGCGACCAGGGAGACGAAACAGGTCATCTGGAGTATGAAGTCGATGGTGAGGGCCATTCCAGCATACAAGGCAAAGGCATGAACTGCTGGCATGCCCGACAATGCTCCTGCCAGTGGAGAATATAGAGATGAGTTGAAGGGAGAAGCAATAATGTGAGGTAAGGTGAACAAGAGTGAATGAAAGGTGACAAGGGTTGAATATACATACAGAGAAATAGGAAAACTGAATTCCAACTAACCAAGAAAGAAGCAGGCGGCCTCAGAGCACGTGGCCACCAGAATGGTCGGGGCCACATGTCCAACAACTCTACCCAAATGGTGTGAGGGACTCTCAGCCGGGCGGCGAGCCTCACGCTGGTATGTCTGAACCAGAAGGAACATGTTGTCTACACCAACCGCCAGCACCAGGAATGGGATCACCTGGAAATTATACACACATTAGAGCTTATAATTTTTCAGTTTGATGTCAAGGAAAGGTTATTTCTCACAGTATCATTTGGTGTGGCATGAATATGAGGAACTAAGAGTAAACCCAGTAGACATGGATAATAAAAATGGCCCTGGAGCTCCCCACCACTTGAAAACATGAGAAATGGGGTATTGATGATGAATAATGATGATAACTTGTGCAACAATGCCTGGAAGATTAAGTTAATCAAAACCAAATGCAAAAGAACAAGCCTATCACTATATGAACAAAGCCATTTGAAATCTGTGGCATCACTTAATGATATGAAAAACTTCCTAGGGATTAGCCAATATCTAAAAAGCCAATACAAACCTCAATAATGATGAGTGTTGCTGGGATGCCAATGTAGCCATAAATACCCACGCTGGATGAAACTGAGACGAGGACAATGAGGACCCCAGCCAGACCCAGTGTAATCTTAGAGTCCACCAACAGACGACCACAACCATTAAACTCTCCCAGGGCTGTAGGATCAAGGCAAATCAAATGAAGGAGAGATTCTCTTGATAGTAAATTGGAGAGCTAGCAAATCCTCCAAAATATGACACAAAACTACAGATCCCCTATTAGTAACATTGAGGTGATTTGTTTCCTGGTATTGATTGGAGGATTCAGTCGCCCTCCAATATACCAAAGAGAGAATCTACCCTTAGGTCAGGCAAGGAAGATCAAGTATGACTCCTATTTACAGATATTTTCTGAAGAAATTTACCACTAACCACAGTTTTGGTAAGGGAGTGGTCAATTTTCATAACCAAGCACAAACCCCCACTAGCAAATCTCTCAAACTCACCGAGAGCAATGTAGGCAAACATGATGCAGTAGGAGATAAGGATGGTGACGATGTCTCCCTGACTCTCTCGACTCAGTTCATCTTGCACAGCTCGCTCACCAGAGAAGGCAATGTCCAGCATTGGGTGAGAGAAGTTCTTCATGTAGGAGAGGAACCTGCATAGAGTTAAACAGTACATAGTTACATGTGAATTAGATACTTGTACATCCTTAACAGCTCAATGTTGACTGAAGTGCATAAAAGCATTATCATCACTGCCCATTAAAGTCATTCTTTCATTTTTGCACTTAGTTTTACATCTGGCAAATCAGAGACAAAAATCCACAACTATAATATTAGCAGGTGTATGCTACTGGCTTGAAAACGGACTATCTGTTTCATTTGTGTATCTCTCCCCATCTGCAAAAACAAACACAAGCTATACACAATATACATATAGCTAGATGCCTGTGTACTAACACTATTAATTCTCACAAACATAAAACAAACAAGCAAACCACTGCATTACTTACGCCTCCTCCCAAGCCAAAGCTTGAGTAAGATTGTCCGTATTATAGAAGTTGTTGACGACGAAAATAATGACAAGTGCAGTAGCATCCTTGTAGGGTGGATTGTCTCCCAGCGTCTGTGAACCATTGAGGAACCCACCAAGGGATGTGTAAGGGAATACTGGACCACCATACTCACCCAGGCATGGTAAGTTCAACTTCCCATCTAAAGGTGATACTGGGTTCCTGTAAAAAGGATATACAGTAGTAAGTTTAACTTACAAGTCACAGTACATTCCTGTTTGGTGGGTACAATAGATTTTGCTAATAAGTTTTGTATAAGCAGTATATGTTTAATTGACAGTAAATATCCATAGCCAATAACAATAGGTTGTGTCTGCTGGCTGATGAGCAACTGTTAACCCATGGGTGGCAAGCATCAGGCAATCATATTACCCTTTTTAATAGTGTTGTGGACATTGTACCATCAGACATTTATATAAACATATATTCAATTACATATTAATATTCCAGCTTCTTTGGTATACTGAGGTTAGCTTACTTCATGTGTAATACAAGGCATTTTCAATTAAGAATTCAATAATAATTTGAATATGCATGTGTACCTAAAGCAAGTTTCAAGATGGTTGATGTAGTTAATAGTGAGGTTGAACACACTATCAGTAGAGTTGAGATTGAGGTTGTCAGGGTTGTTCTGGAAGTAGTTGAGGACACTCTGGATGGTGCAATGATCATTGGCTGGCTTCAGAGGCTTAAAGCAAATGTCATTCAGGGTCACTTCCTTGTCCTCCACTGTCACTGTCAGCTTTTGGAGGGTGAAAGAAGCTGTGAGTATCATTTGTAATCTTTAATTGGCCTTATCTAAAAAATTATTCCAAATAGTATTGTATCAACACCTTTTTTTACCTTATTGGATGGATAATGATGGAATAACTGTCAAGACTTTGCACTTTGCCCATGAAATAAAAACCGTTATACTACACTCCATAAAAGTATTTAGCAACATTTGACAAGGATTGCTAACTATCCAATTCAAGGCACAATAAAATTAGCCTTGATAAGTATTCCTGCTAAGTAAAAGTTACTTTGATGTCCCCAATGAGTAATAATCACAATATAGTTCCTGCACTCAACACTTACAATCTAGTCATACACAGGTAATAATCTGACCTCATTAGCTATGTGATTCTGTAGTTGAAGGACCTCCTGCAGAAAAGTCTTGTTGTAAACCGGTCCCCACAACTCCTCTCCATTGGGAGTCTCATGGCTCACCTGTTGGCATGCACTCAGGTATGTACTAATTATATAAATGGACAATATATACAATCACATTGCCACACACAATATATACAATCAAAGTAATGTCTACACTCAGAATGTAAACAAGTAGGCAACCAATCATGGTAGGATCTAATTATTTATTAAATAGTAATTCACAGCAACTCAAATACTGTAGAATGAAACACTATGAAAACATATCAAAGCACATTCAATCCAAATCCTCCCTCTAGCATAAATTATTAGAAGTACAGATAGGTTATGGCACGTTGCTTCTTCCAAAAAGACAGAGAGAAGTGTGCCCATGAATTCCAGTCTCAGAATTATTGTAATAGTATAACCGAACCAAGTGTATCTACGTTATTCAATCTTGCATTTTAACTTGCAACCTGCTAGACACCTAGTCCACACACACACACACACTACCCAAACCTACCTCATCAGCACCAGTCAATACCAAAATTTAATGGACACAATACCTCTCCCATCCAGATGGGCATGTAACCCAAACCTGGTGTGGTCTACAATGTGATCTGGGATTAAAACAAATGAACAAACAATTAACAACCAAACAATCAATATCACCAACCTTATCTACACCCACAGGTCTAATGATGAGCATCTCCGTGCGGTAGAAGGGCTGGAAGCTAGAGTCAAAGAACTCCTTTTCGATACGGGAACGGGAGTGAGGGGAGGCCCACAAGTCAACTGGGTTTGTGGTTACCTTCAGGAACAAGATACCACATGAAAGTCCAATTGACAGCAGGGCACCAACAATCAGGACAGTCCATGGGTGTTCTGCACACACTATGGAAAAACAAAAGCAATAGTTCTTTACATCACAATAATCAAATCTGTTGACAGTCAATTTATATAAATAATTAGTTTAGAGACTAAGTAAGAGAGGCAAACTTGAAATGGTGATGGTACATGGGTGTCCAGGGGGGGAGGGAGAGCATGGGGGAACAGTTGCCACCTCTAAGAATTTCAATTAAATGCTTATTATAGGTGTGTATTATAGTTTATTGTGTTATGAAAATGCACATTTATGTATACTGTATATATTTTTAATTTATCCCCCCCTGGGCTAATGCCCCAGTGGGGGCATACATTAAGGCATGATGAGGGGTATACAATATATCAGGAGAAGCCTCAGGATGGAGCTGTCAGGCAAGGGGGAGAAAAAGGAAGATCAAAGGGTGGCTGATAACATACGGGTGCCCCAAATGGTGAAGAAGCGAGTGATGGCATCACCCATGGCGGCACCGATCCTGTCCACACACCCAGGCTCCTCTGTCCCCGAGCTGGTCCGGGTCATAACTGCAAGGTGGGTGCATACAGATTATAAAGTCAGCACAATAATACACATTTCACTTCCCTTTCTCCTAGCTCTTTCTGCCAGGATATGGAAAAGGGTTTGAAGATGTGAAAGATTAATATGCATACTGTAGCTGCTTGTGTATTAATAATTGCATACACATTAGATTACCGTACACTAGACAATTTCAAATACAAACTGTATATATTAATTGAGCATAACAGGTGAAACACATCTGCTCCAGAATTATACCTAAAACATGTAACAGAGCAGGTGGATCAAATGTGTGGAATTAAACAAAATAACAATTTGGATATCAAGAACAGAGTTCAGATATTTTGCCTGTGCAATTTCAATATCCACTGATACTTTTCAGTGCTACAGTACAACTGGCAAAACTTGCAAGTGACACATATTTTACATCAAATTACAAAATTGTAAATATCACTGTGGATTGCTGCATCGGGGGGCTACTAATGACAAGGACTGCCGCAGCTAAGGGGTTAATTCAAGATATACAAAATTATACAGACTGGTACTCTGTCAAAACTAATGATGCGATACAACTACTTTCCTAAAGTAATAACAATCTTCTATGTCCTTTGCTAATCTGAGAAGTAGGCCTACATCTTCAAATTTTACAGTAACATACACATTAAAGACAATATAAAGCCATCACATTATAAGTGAAAAAAGTGTGTACAGTACCTGGCACACAGAATTACCAATACATATTATACTGGATTATATTTACTAAAGATAAAGCAAGTGAGCATATCAACATCAATAGACAGACGTCAGCTCCACTACCTCCATACCTTCCCAGGCACGGGCATGTGCTCTCTGCTCCACACCAGAATTCAGACCAGAGAGGTCTACAATGAATATCTCTATTAGTCCTGGACAGCAGCAGGTAGGCAGCAAAAGGGAGTGAGGAAGTTTTTTATTACTAACTGTTTATTTCTTAACAGAGAAGGGATGGAAGTTTTAGATTTTCGAGTTGTACGACTTTTCATTATTTCCAAAAACATGCATAACACAATGAATTGTGATTGGTTCAGCATATATCAAGAGTTCACGGTAAATACTGTACATTCTATATGTGGATTCTTAATTCAGCACAGTCTGAGAGTTGTGCCTTAAGATATGTAGGCAATGCTCAAAGGGTCTTCACCTTCATACGTAATAATTGAACATAAGACTAGTTTAAATTACTCACTGTCAACACTCTGGGAGCGGCAAGATAAACAGATGTAGACGGTGATGAAGCTTGAGGTAAAGAGAAGGAAGATGAGGGCCATCACCACTATCAGACCATCAATGCCCAGAATGGTGAAGGGGGGTTGGGGTGGAGGCAGGGGCTTGGGCTGTGGGCATGATTCTCGGCAGTCCAGGCAGCTACATGCCTTCTGGCTTGTGTTCTGAAAGGCAGAGGAAGAACAAATGTTCACAGATTGTCTGATATTTTTTTATTACAGAATACAAGATGGTAGAATCATGTTACTGATCTATGACATTCAGATCAAGAAGATATGATTGGTGAAGTAATTATGTGGTGTAAGGAACCTCTGGAGGTGAGTCAGCTTCATCATCCATTTTCCCTGGGAAATGGTGGTGGGCTGGCAACCCTCAGCAAATATCCTACCTAATTGAGGCAGAGGAGTTCTTATATACTTCTGCCAAGGTTATCCTCTTAACTGGGCATTCACAAATATATATCAAGAATGTTAAAGTTATTGAGTTAAAGTATCAACTGTACTTTTTTCTTAACAAGCTTACAGTCATACTATCATACACAAAATGCATTATCGGATAATGCTATTTAATTCAAGCAGCTATAAGCAGATTAAAAATCTTACCGAAGCAGCCTGGTTGCATGGAATGACAGTTCTGTTAAAGGGAATGAAGGAGGAGTTCTGTCCCTCAGTGTACACATAGTCAATCTCAAAAGGAGCAAACCCATTGCTCATTGATCCCATAAAGTCAAACCAGCGTGTGCCATTGCAGTAGTAGGTGCCCCATTGGCCACACATGGCTGATATGGCTGGTTCATTGGCAGAGGGCATCAGTACATCTCGGCAGGACTCATAGACGCCAGAGACAAACTGCTTAGTGATGTGGACCTCCAGAATTGAGATGACAGACTTGTCTGTAAGGTAGGGAAGGGTTAACTACCTTCAATTACTTTCCTATTACCATACAACACTAGAATGCATAATCAGATCACACAATATAAATACAATATGAGGACAACTTTTTACTGCTATGGTTTTTCTACTGTTTCTTCAGGTCAGTGTCTTCTGACTTGATAAAACAGATTAATACTGTAATGCTGACTATGAATGCTCCTCCTCACCTGGTATAAAAATTGTCTCTTAAATTATTATCTGATAAAGAAAGGATAAAAGGTTGCAGTTATGTATATACAGCTACATACATACAGCTCTATATTTTTTCACTATCTCAAAAGTATCCCGACCAAGTTTTTAAGTACCAGTGTCTTCACAATGACCTCCCACTAATCAATGCTGATACAGATGCAATCAGACAAAAGTTCCAAAACAATATTAGCCTATCCTCTTGAAAGATGCAAAAGGGAGAAAGGTATGAAAAGTCAATAAAAAAATTAAAAGAAAATTAAAAAGCTAAAAACCAAGAAAAACATGCTAATAAACCAATTAAACTGATAACATGTGTGATGAGTATCTCAGTGATAAAGAAAACTATACAAGCATGTAAAATTAATAAATACAACACATTTGTGACAGAAGAAATATAACAAATGCAAAAAATAAAATGAAACAGCAAAAAGGCATCTGCTTAGGTAAATCTGCAGAATACTACTGCAGGTAACTCACTAGTATCCGGTGCGGTGAGTATCTCCTTGGCTCTCATGAACTGGGTCTGCTGTGGATCACAGGTAATGTGGCAGAAAGCCTGACGAAAGTTGGCGACGCAGGTGGGGCACCGCTGGAGTAGCAATGAGCCCGTACTCATCTGTTGCATTATCGACAAGACTTGTGTACCATTGCAGCATGTTTTGATGTTCGCCCCACCTTGCTTTGCCTCTGTAGAGATCAATTGAAATGTTAAATGCAAAGAAAAACATATAAGTCAGCGCAACAGTTAAAGGGATAGAATAGGGATAGCAAGTTGTGACCTGGAGCCAATGGCTTGCCTATATGGTATTGGCAAGGTGAATGAAGTTCTATAGGTCAATACTGTACATAAAATTAAAGAGTACAGAAAGAAGGCATCAAATGAGAAGTTAATGTCCTTATTCCTCAACACTGTTTAATTTTGTTCTATTTGTTCCATTTATTTTCGGTCTTAAATTTGTGCCTGCCTCTTCTTCCATGTTTCCAGCATTATGAAGGCCAGGGTCCAGCATACAGTAGTCAAACTATTCTTTCTTTCTCTTTCTCCTCTACACTGTGCCATCATCAAGTGCATTAGACTACTTCAGTTAAGTATTGTACCAGTAGTCAGTTTCTTACCCAGTTCAGCAACCAGTTCAGGACAGACGATGGCGAGGTTGTCCCTGTCAGCGGAGGGGAGAGGCTTGGCAGTGCCATTGTAGGGACAGTTGGCCTGGCTACCGAACAAGGAGAGTGGGTTGGCCCCGCATTGTCCATACCACACGCACATCCCCTCATCCTCTGCACTCTGTACCTGATACAAGTGATGTGCTGAATTAGTTATAGGATTACTGGTTAACTGGAAAGAAAACATTAATGGAAACACAACAGCTAAGGATATCTATATCACTTGAGGTGTCACAGTGGAAGGATAGCAAAATTCATAAATAGCTACAGATAGATGGACATCCAAATAGAAAGATGGAGACAGACAAACAGACAGACCTACAAACAAGTGCATGCGCCACACACACAATCTATGTCATATACTTGTTTCAGCTTTAGTATTAAAATTCTGACTTAGAAAAATTCACTGCCAACCCTTACTAATAATATCCCAACCCCTTATTCTTCTGTGTAACCATCATGGGCATGTGATATCAGTGGACCAATAAAAACCCTACATAATCACACATACACACATTACTACTTTCTTTAGCGTCCTTCACCATTCCCCTGATCACACGCGCTGCTAAACAACAACACTTTCCCAACCCACCAAAAAGAAAAGTATTTCCTCTCCCTTACACTTCCTGTCCTGACGAAGGAAACAAGTTCACACCTATGCTCTTATTTTCTCATATGAACTATTATTAGAGCCAGAAAGAGACTGCATAAAATTATCTAATTCTGTGCATTATTAAAATTACATAAACCCATTAAATACTGCAGTTTCCTAAAGCATTACCTCTTCTCGCAAACTTTTCCTAGGAGTATGAATTAATTAATGAATGAATAGTTTATTTTATGCAAAAAGTATAGTAAAAGAGAAGGTCATAGCTTACACACCAACCCACACACAGTATTATAATGTTACAGAGAAATAAGAACAAGTTAAAATCGAACAAAAAATAACAAATATCAATGAAAGGCTACTCTAGAAAAGTACCGTGCCACTACAACAGTACAAGTACAACACTATCTCATCTTTATTACACACACAACATAATGAGCACAAATTCAGATGTAATCTAATGTAATCATTCATAGTGCAGACTGCAGACTAAACCAAGGTGCCAATTGAGAATTATTGTACGAACTCTTAGCCACTCAAGTATGATCAAATTAATTTGGTACCATACGGAAATTCTAGAGAACTCCGCCTGGGGCCGAGGCAGCCTTCCGGACCTAACAGGGGCAGACTACAGGTCCACACCCTCAAAATAATATACTTTTTTTTTTATAGAATTAGGATGAATTGACCTGACCTCGGCTACCCTAATCTGGACTCGGGCGGACTTGCATACCTAACTATCCCGGTTAATCTTTGACCATTACCGCAGTTTTATAAGGAATCATACATCAACGCATTATCATAAACACCACCACAACCATCATCACCACCATCCTGCTCCTCATCTTGAACCTTTCCTTTAATTCTTTGTTCTACTAACCTGCCAAGCCTTAACCTATGTGTGGCTTCCCTCGTCATTATCCCAATAGGGTTGCAGAATGTGGGTCAACTCGGGTCAAGTCAGGTGGTAAGTCAGGTCAAGTCGAATACTACTGCCTTATATGGTCAGAGAGAGAGAGAAGCAGGATTAATAGAATAGACCACGTGGGAATGGGATTGAGAGGCCGAGCGAGTAAGGAAAGATTTGTGAAATGAGAGGTTGCAGCTATAACAGGAGGGAAGGGTGTAATATAATATGGTGTGGGCATGGATGGGTGTATGAAGGGGAGATGAAGGCAAGGTCGTGTGTATAAAGAGAGGGAGAAAGGGAGGAGGGAAGGGTTGAAAGAGGGAAGTGAATGGTTACTATAGCGTCTATGAGAAGCAGGAAGTTTACCTATGGTGGATATGCCTGGGGGAAGGAAGGTGAGGAGGAGACATGGGAGAAAGAGAAATGGACGGGAAGAAATAAATATGGTAAGGAAGGGGAGGAGGTATGGGAAGGAAGCAGAGGAGATATAGGAAGGAAACGGAAAGAAGTGAAAGGTGTGATTATAATGAAAATTATATGAAAAAAGGAGAACATACAACAGTGGAAGAAGGAACGGAGAAAAAAACAGAAGGAAAGGACACATATGCAGAATGACCAATATTTACATATCACCACCATCACAGCTGACTCAGACAATCAACAACACCACGACCTACATTAATTTTCTGCCACAACTGAAGTTCAACAAACTTTTCCAAACTTTGCATGGTAACAGCCTTCATTAGCATTTTACTTTATCTTTGAAACATAGCTTGGTGGAATCAGTGGTTCGCCCGCATGACTATACCGCCTTAATTAGTCTATATATACAACTTAACAATTATAAATCTTGTATCATATTTTGATTTGCAACATGAATTATATCTTGTAAAACTCTATACATAATATGAATTGCTAAACAATATGAATTCTGAATTTGTACAACTCAGCCAGCCAGCTGTTGGAGCCTCGGGGGCACAATCAGTCGATCTATTCTGTAATCCACGTTACCAACACTGTGTACCAACCATGGAGGTATAATAAAAACCCGCTCTATCTGATGATACAAATGTAAGGGATGATATAACCCTACTGTGCTTCCTTGCTTCCATCCCTGGGAGAGGGGACTTCAAAGTTGCCAAATTAGCAACATTCAAACAGAACACGGTGCGTGATGGTACCATTAGATTCTCACTGATAGGCCTACTGTGTTGTGTGGTGTGGTGTATGCTACTAATGGCCACAAGAATTTGTACCCACGCAGGGTTTACAAAATCCATAGGCCTAACTGCAATACACCATTATTACTATGTTTGTTGTAATATGTTTTGCAATAAGCGAGTCGCTTGGTAGACCATTTATTACCGTACTTCCAAAATAATGACCTCTCTTCCCATATAGCCTGTGTAAGAATACCTCCTGTGGCAAACCGTACATACCTCCACGTCAATGAGGCTTTATGCCTATCGAATCATGGTGCTAGGTAAGCAGGGACATAGGAGGCTGGGAATTTTGTCCAACAATTCCACTGAGCAACACGAGTGTGTATTAAATGCTGAGCGACTCATTAATATCTGTTTGTACAAATGATAACTATTGTATCTATCTACAGTACATGCGAGATGAGTGATAATAGAACGAAGTCCTGACATTCGAGCCTGAACGTCACTGTAAAAGTCCGTCACCACCGCAAAAGAGAACCCAATTAACTCGACCCCTTTACTATCATATCGGGTACAATATCATCAACAAACGTACCACAGGCTACCACTTGCTTTGAATTAAAATGTGCCAAGAAGCAGGCCACCACAGTATACTTACTCGTACAATGCGTATCTATATATTATTAGCACAAGTGTGGAGAAATACACTATTTACAGCATATACTGTACAATAATTAATGACGTAAATACTCGTAAATCTGCAGCAGTTTATAATATTCAGGTACCCTAAAACACATACTGTCATCCTGTACACATTTATGAGTATTTCACTCATCCCACAACAAAACCAGGACATATTATAACCATTACAAAATTAGGCTAAATGGGAGAAGCATGCAAGAGTAAGAAAATATATTAATATTTACAAAATCACAACTCGGAGCACTACTATAGTTATGTATAATGTTGCTATACAGTACAGAGGACAGGAACAAAGAAAATAAGCTGTATCAGACACACACACATCTTACTACTCATCACTATAAACCGTCGGTTCTCTCATTACCCCATTTAAATGCTAGTATGAATCCAGCTACACTCCTAAGGTTGAATCAAACCGAGATTATGTAGAAGCCGCATTCGTAGTTATTGAGGACTGGCAGAGAGGGGAAGAGATATCCGAGATAATGAAAAAAAGTGTTACAAGAATTCAGTATACCGAGGGTGGGTGACACATAGCCACTCAGTGAGCATCACAATAAGTTTGCTGTTCCATCTTTATAATAACCCAAACTGCAATTATCTATTATTTCAATTAGCTGTATGGTCAAGTAGTTATGATAAAACACCTTTGTTGCTTATATTCTCAATGTGGGCGGAATACGTGTGGATATATTAAGACGAGTTTAGTCTAACGAGGGTGGAAGGGTAGGGGAGGGGGGAAGCCATACTGGGCCACTCAGTAAGCAAACTGCAATTTTCCATCCTAGGACAATATTACTCAGTATACTACAGTATGTACTATATAATACTTCGTGTGCAACATGGTGACCATACCAGGCAATAACTAACCAAACCCACTCCTCTGGTCATGATATAAATATTAGTGAGTTTGTTGACATTCTACCAGCTCTTCCTCATCACTACGCAGCCTTTGGCGGTGTTACGTAATGGAGTTGTTAGGTCTGTTAGGTGCATATCTTCCTCCTCCTCCTTCCACTCCCAACTCTTCCGTCTACTCTTGCCATCTTGCTGACCTTGAATTTTTAATCTTGTATTCTACTGCATCACAACTCTCAAGGGACCCAAATTTACCTAGTCAACATTCAATATTAACTTAGAACCTAAAGAAAAGGTATCCTCAATATCAAGCCTAATATACTTCTTAGATTATACTTTACTTCACAACACAATCATTATAAGGGTGAAAATGTGCAGACTAATAAGGACGCCTGCAATATACCTACAAACACGAGTGTCAAAAGTAAATACCTCTCATCCCAAGCAACTAATTAACTTCGCCCGGGAGCCAACAATCAGTAGAATGATTTCATAGCAATATCCCTCCTTCCCTCCTTACAAATGAACAGGTCTAGTCCAGCAGTAGACAATAAAATGCTGTGAGATAAACATTGGGAATCTACAGCATAAATGGAATTGCCATATGGTTACAAAAATTTCCTTCAAGCTAGACGGGCTAAGAAAATTAATACCTCAGCAAAGTCAGTACTGTAGGCCTATACGAGTACGGGATATTTTGCTGCAGTACGGTAACCAGTAATTAATTTGAGTGCATGACAATATCACCTCGGTCCTCACGCCAAGAAGAATAAATTGTTAATCTCTTCTCGCACCACTACAACAAAATCTTCCTGTACGTGGATGGAGTTAGTAGGTAGACATGCAATAGGTCGAGATAAGGAAGACTGTGAGGTAGAGAGGGCGAGGTGAAGCTCCAAGAAGGAAGGTATGTGTCTGACATGTTAATACCATACATGCATAGTTATTAGTTATTTTGGAGAGAGAGAGAGAGAGAGAGAGAGAGAGAGAGAGAGAGAGAGAGAGAGACGAAGGATGGTAGGGAGGGAAAAGGATATCAAGATAATTATGGGCTGAGAAGGAGGGAAGGATAGATGAAGGTGAAACAGAGGAGGTAGGGTATAAAGGAATGAGGAAGCAAGGCGTGGTCCACAGAAGTAATAAATGGAGGAGGATGACAAGGAAAAGACGGTAGAAGGGAAGTTGAGAGAAGATGCATGAAACGGGAAAAAAGGACGACGAAAAGATTAGATAAGAAGGAAAGAAAGGATAAAGGAGAGGAAGTGAAAGATAAAGTTAAGGGAGGGAAATGGAGACAAGGTAGAGGGAGATAGAGACATATATGGACAAGAGACAGAGGAAGAGAAAAAGTAATATGAAGAGATAAATTAGAGAGGTGGATCGGGATAGAGAGAAAAAACAAAGACAAAAAGGAGACAAAAAGGAGACAATAAAAGAGGAAGGATGTGTCAATAAGTCACATGGCACTATGGTTAACTGTTTGGTTCAGGACACGTTCAGGTCCAACACACACACACACACACACATATATATAATGGGTGGTGAGGCCAGGCAAGGGTTGGTAAATATTGGGAGGGACAGGGAGGTATATACAGTATTAAGGAAGGAGGAAGGAGGAGGAAGGGAGGGGAATGAGGGGCTCCTTACTTCTTCCTACTCTACAGTAGACTCTTACCCACCAAGTCACCTACGTCATAATCTCTCTCTCTCTCTCTCTCTCTCTCTCTCTCTCTCTCTCTCCTCCAACTGGTGTGCATACATTCTGTTCTGAATAATGTGCATCTGTTTGTAGAAAGCTCACTACGGAGTACGGACGCAGAGAAAGTTGGGCTGACGAGAGAGAAAGAGAAAGAGAGAGAGGTGGTGTAATAATGTTTACAAGCTAGTGATAATACTGTTTCCCTTGTCTGTGTCTATGTATGTATATGCTCTTGGTGTAAATCAGGGCAAGTTCGGGTAGCCATTACACTTCACATCAAGACATGCACCAAATATTAATTTATCATTGGTCACGACGTCTTCACACCAACACTGCATCATTACCAGCATTCATTACAATTCACAATGTCGTCAATACCTACCTTCTTGCCATTACTGTACTATATCTCACCATATCACACTTTAGCAGCACCTCGTCATACCAGCAAAGAAAAATATAATACTTAGCCATGTACATATAGGCTATACACGTTAAAGAAGAATGAATATAATGATTGTATGTATGTATGTTCTGTACGCACGTGTGTATGTGTGGGTGTATGAGTAATGTACCGTAAGTACACACACGTGTTGTCACAACCGTTCTTTCTCAATGGAGAAAGCAGGCCAGTCAATATTAACTAGCCTACCTATCCATCCATCACACACACACACACACATACAGAGAGAGAGAGAGAGAGAGAGAGAGAGAGAGAGAGAGAGAGAGAGAGAGAGAGAGAGAGAGAGAGAGAGAGAGAGAGAGAGAGAGAGAGAGAGAGAGAGAGAGAGTTAGTTACCCATTTCTTTGTACATGTATTATCTTTCGCATCCTTTCTCACTCATTCTCCCATTAAATCTAGTTTTATTTTATCTTATCTACGCGTCTTATTCATACTCCGTCTGTCTGTTTGTCTGTGTCAGTCTTCCTGTCTCACATAATTATCATAATCGTTGTGAACTACTGGTCTTTACTTACTACATTTATTCTTCCTCATCAAATTCACCCCCTTGATCTTGTCCTTCTCCCTCGATGTTAACTCCCTCCTCTCTCTCACTCTCCTCATCCTCTCCATCCCTAGTCATTCAGTGGATTCATCCGGTCTCCTTATCTCTCTTGTGTCCCCTCCTCCCTATACTCTCCCTCCCTCTGCGTGTGTGTGTGTGTGTAAGAGGGGGGGGAGTGGAGGACAAGAAAGGTAAGAGAAAGCTGCATGGGAAGAATGTGAATAAATGAAAACGAATGGATAGAAAATATATTTGAGTATATACATATTATTCGAACTGAAGAAGCAAGACTGGAGAAAAATGAGGAAAGGAAGAAAAATCAATATAAATTCACACCCACACACCCACACACACACACACACACACACAAACACACAATTCACGACATCACCTTGACAAGTTACCGGTACAGAGGCAATAAAATGTTGGGTTCCAGGAAATGTAAAGAGGCACTTCCGCGAAATTATTAATTATACTTCCTTCAAGAATCTTAATCTATTGTTTACTTTGGGTTTAGAATGATGAAGAGGAAACAACATTAAAATCATGCTGTTAAATGACGATAATAAGAGAGGTAAACAGATTTATATTTTATCTCTATTATTTTCACGTCAATAATAATAATAATAATAACAACAATAATAACAATAAAAATAAAAATGTCAACAATTGTTCGAACTCCCTTTACATTTATATGAAAAAAGACACCACAAATATCATCCCAAATACAACAATGAGTGACGTCATGAGTAAGTTAGACATGAATGACGTCAGCTGTGAGAAAGATAGAATGACGTCAGCTGTGAGAATGATAGAATGACGTCATGAATCAAGTGTGACTATCATAAATATCTAGCATGATATTATCCTGCCTTGCTTCCATCAGGTCTTCTTTCTTTCTTTCTTGGTGACTCACTCTTGACTCACTCACACATACATCATGATACATGCACATTACTCAGTTGAAGACATTTGTGAAGAGGGTATTATTTATTTATGTTGGTTGGAAGTGGTTCTAACTACATATAATTCATTCATTTTTTTTCTGAGGTAGGAGAAAGTACGGTACAATAAATATCACTAAAATTAATCAATCTTACTCTCTCTCTCTCTCTCTCTCTCTCTCTCATAAATATGGACGAGAGAGTGAGTAGGTTGAATGGACACACACACATACTCTCTCTCTCTCTCTCTCTCTCTCTCTCTCTCTCTCTCTCTCTCTCTCTCTCTCTCTCTCTCTCTCTCTCTCTCTCTCTCTCTCTAAGACTAAAGTTTGATAAGAACAGAGATAAGATGAGTCAGACAGATAATTATAACAATATCAAGATAATAACATAAACACAGTGACTAATGACTTGATAAATATAGTAAATATAGGAAGATAACAACTCATTATGTGGAGAGAGAGAGAGACGAAAGTTAAGGCAGAATGAGGAAAAATAACACAAGAAAGAGATATGAAAGTTTAGACAGAATAAGAGAGAGAGAGAGAGAGAGAGAGAGAGAGAGAGAGAGAGAGAGCTGAGATACCGTAACCAGACCTCACCACCATGCACAGTACAGTAAGTAGGTCTCATGTGTAGGTTACTTACTCCTATCTTAACTTACACTGATTACTTACACTCTACTTATACCATCAATTCTACCTACACAGTACTTATACCATCCATTCTACCTACACTCTACTTACACTACATATACCATCCATTCTACTTACACTCTACCTACCATCCATTCTACTTACACTCTACCTACCATCCATTCTACTTACACTCTACCTACCATTCATTCTATCTATACATACACTATTAATTTTACTCTACCCACAGTCATATTTTTGTGTGTGTATATGTGCGTGTCTAAATTTGTACTGAATTCTATTATATATACCGAAGAAAACAATAGGTAGGCCTAGTATATTTTCACCAAGTTAATAAACAATGGAGATGAAAAATGATGAAGGTTGTGTTTGTTCTATGGTACTGTACATACACGTCTAGAACAAGTTAAACTGTATATGCGGCAACACTGTAGAGAAAGCTACACGAAAGCCACTACAACAACATGCACACCTTGCTTGCTTGCTTGCTTGCTTGCTTGCTTGCTCTCTCTCTCTCTCTCCTCTCTCTCTCTCTCTCTCTCTCTCTCTCTCTCTCTCTCTCTCTCTCTCTAAATAGTTTAAGTACGTACACACACACACACACACACACAGAGAGAGAGAGATTGAGAGAGAGAGAGAGTCAAAGTTAATTCACTTCTCATATTGTTAATTAAAACTTACTCACTGGTAACCACAAACCAAAGTATTATCACCGTGACTGTACAACGTGTGTGTGTGTGTGTGTGTGTGTGGTAACAAGGACTTCTGAAATAATGTAGGGGTTGCGTACGGGGGCGTTCGTTCATGCGTGTGGCTCTCAAGGGCGTGTGTGTGTGTATGTGTAGGTGTGTGTGTAGGTGGGCGTGAATACATGCAGTCCAGGGGCTTAAAAAAATATAATCATAGCGTCAGAGTGCAATATAATACATGGGGGGGAAACTAAATAACCCAGAAAACACACACACACACACACACACTGAAATAAGCAATGTACTGAGGTGATTGTGGTATTTTTATAGTCATTTCCACACTCAATTCGTATTCTGGCTGGGAATTGGAGGCAATGGAGGGAGAGAGAATGTGGTTGATAGAGATGAATGGATGTATATAGTAGATAGATACATACATACAGAGAGAGAGAGAGAGAGAGAGAGAGAGAGAGAGAGTTTGTGTGTGTGCTCCGCTACTCAAATGACGTCATATGTCAGAGGAATATTGTATCTGCATATTATTCAAGAGTGTTGTGATGTGTTGTTGCTTGCATGCACTTCCTTCTTATTCTTCATTTTAAATTTATTTTCTTTATCTTTATTCTTCCATATTTCTTCATTATCATATTTTCTTCTACCTCATCCATGATTCTGCTTGACATCATTCCTACTGATTTGTTCTGTTACTTTCTTCGTTTAATCTTTTCTTCATTATTTTATTTCCCTCCCATTTCCTGTTCTCCTCCTCCTCCTCCTCTGCATACATACTCTTCCAATTCTCCTTCCTCCATTTCTTTCCTCCTTCCTCATTCCTTCCACTCCTCAAACTGACAGTTCAGTAACCTTGACAGACGTAAACATTTACAATGACACGCCAATTCTCTCTCTCTCTCCTACACACACAGATAAGCATTTCCTTCTGCTTCATAATATTGTCGAGTGTTTACAGCCTTCCGCTACTCTCTCTCTCTCTCTCTCTCTCTCTCTCTCTCTCTCTCTCTCTCTCTCTCTCTCAAGCATTTCCTTCTACTTAATAAACATCGAGTGTCTTTAATCCTTCCTCAACCATGAATATCCAGACACAAGTGTTTACATTGGCTCAGGTCAACGTGGATACTAGTCCCTGTTCTTAAATGCTTCAACGATAATACGTCATGGTATTAGACAATGCCACTCATCATTTCCTTCCTTCCTTGCTTCCTTGTGTGTTTATGTATTTACTACACTTCACTCCTTACCTTACATCTAATTAATCTTTTCTTCCTACTTCCCCTCTATTCAAATTTTACCTCTCTTTCCTCTCATCCTATGTCTTTTTCCTTACAATTTCCTTTCATTTATTCATCCATTCCTTCCTATTTTTATCCTCTACTCATTCCTCGATGTTGCTTTCATTAGGCCTATTCTCCCTTCCTTCTTGACTTTTAATTTCCTCCCGCTTATCCTTCCTCCCCACCTCATTGCTTCTCATCCTTCCTTGTTTACTGTCTCTCCATCTCTCCCATTCCTACTTTCTGCTCTTCCATCCACCTCTCCATTAGGCTACTCTAGACACTATAACCACTCACTCTCCCCTCCATCCTTCCCCCACCGTCCCTCCTCACTGACCTATATTAATCATCCACGAACCCAACACGCATTCCATGAGGAGAGAGAGAGAGAGAGAGAGAGAGAGAGAGAGAGAGAGAGAGAGAGAGAGAGAGAGAGAGAGAGAGAGAGAGAGAGAGAGAGAGAGAGAGAGAGAGAGAGAGAGTAAAAAAAACGTATACATTCAGGTGACAAGAGTGAGAGGGAGGGAGTTAATAGTGACAAGATCCATTTGTTGTCCATACAAGGTGAACGATGGAAAGAATAATAATGAAGATGAAAACAAACAAACCTATTAAGTCTCATCCTATCATAAATTACAACCAGTAATTTGAGGACTGCACAGCAATTATTTTCTTTATGTTTTGTATTGGTTGTGGAGACGGCTATCTTTCCTTTCGTTACATATTTTATCACTTGCATTTACTGTTATTATTATATATTTACTGAAGTTATTATATTTGAGAAAGTTGCAAGAATTCGTCGACCACCAGAAAACGGGATTGTCAGTCTGGATGAGGAAGGTACTATACGAGCCTACACGATATTTCTTACATTTTCCTTTACCCTGTTGGAATATAAGCACACTGTAAATCTTGGTGGGTCTATATGACATTATCGTATGGAACAGCTGATTTCTATAGGCCTAAAGATATATATATATATATATTTTTTTTTTTTGTAGTAAGTAGCCCAGTCCAAGCTAGGTAAAGGGACGCCAGGCAGGTTGTATAAAGAGTTGGGGAGAAAACCGAGACCCATATTCCGTTTTCTTTTTCTTTTAATGTGGCTTTAGCGGAAGTTCAAGTTTGCCGGGTCATTGTCATGGGGTCAGGAAGATGAGGAGCCTAAGAGAAGGAGGAGTAAGTGGAGGAGTAAGTGGAGGAGTAAGAGGAGAAAGAAGAGGAGAAAGAGGAGTAGGAGGAAAGGGGGAAGGGGAAGAGGAACAAGAAAAGAAATAATTTGATGCAGATGAGAAAAGAGAGAAGGGGTAAGCAAAACAAAGAGACTCAGTATGAAGACGTGAAAAAATGTGCCGTGTTTGTCGACAGCGTTTAGTGTGAAATTATTTACTAATATTGACTTTGGCTCTACAGTACAGTACATAATGGTATACACGTCTCGCTGCGTTTGGTAACCCCGGTATACAAAAGAAAGAGAGAGAGAGAGAGAGAGAGAGAGAGAGAGAGAGAGAGAGAGAGAGAGAGAGAGAAAACATATCTGGACGGTTCTACATATTAACTCTATATTTCAGACTCCCTACAAGCTCAGCACACACACACACACACACACACACACACACACACACACATATATATATATATATATATATATATATATATATAATTTTATCATTATTAATAGTGTAACATGAGTACAGAAACTACTGAAAATAAACACAAAGGTCAACTACCTTTTCCCTTTACAGGTCACGAGGCAACTCAAGGTGGAGGTCAGGGTAGGGAGAGTAGGAACAAGGCCAACAGATATATCTCTTGGCCTTGAGTAGGAGGATGGGTAGGAGTAGGAGGGCATGTGGAGAATGAGGAGGGGGCAAGAGTAGCAATATGAGGATGGGGGAGAGGGTCAAAGTGGATGGGGAGGGGGTGGAGGATGTGGCGAGGGAGGGGGAGGATGGAGATGGTGAGGGGTGGAAGAGAATGAGAGGAGGAGGAAGGAGTAGAAATGAAGAAAAACATGAATAAGTAAGGAGAGAGAGACAAAGGAGAAAAGTGGAGAGTCTGGGGATATGTAAGAAAAGAAGGGATACGTAAGAGGAAATGGAGGAAAAGAGAATAGTAAATGAGAAATGAACAACAAGAAATAATACGATAAAATTGATAAGAAAGAAATACAGGAGTCAGGGAAGGAGATAGAAGAGAGACAGGAAAGACGGGATAGAAGGAAGGCTGTTGAAAGAATAGGAAGGAATGTTGTCGGAATAAAAGATTAGGAAGGAAGGAAGGAAGGAAGGAAGGAAGGAAGGAAGGAGGCAGATCACCTTGTTCCACTCTAAAACTTCCCACAGACACAATCATTAAAGCATAATTATTTTTTATCGAATCTAACAACGTGAAAAGAGAAACTCGATAAGTAAAGAAAAAATAAATATAAAATACACCTCACAGAGAAACTCCATAAACAAAAGGATAATAAAAAAAAGCAAGATATAAGATAAATTAATAGATAATGAAGACGAGGCAACAAATTAACGAATAAATACTGTACATACTTTCTCTCACATTAACCACAAAACGCTGGTCAAAATATATTGGCCTCGATGCGCACTCAACCTTTCATTTGTTTTTTGTCAGCTCGGCACAACCTTCCTTTAGGTTTAGGAGAGGGGATTTGTCTCAATATGAATACTGTAGATGGTGGTTTGTATTGTGACACGAGATAAAGGAATAAGCATACTTCTCATTCACATTCTTTAACAACATACAACATCCTCGTCATTTCAATTTGTTAGTAGCCTAATGTAGTGTACCAGGCGTGAGAGGGTTGTTATATTAGTCATCACCGACTAGGCTATACTGCAGACTGTTTTGTATCCCTGCTGTTCTGGTACACACGCACTCATATTGTACTTAGATCCCTATTACATACCCATCTGGCCCTCATTCCGATCATGTTTGCAAAATTCTGAACGAAAAAACAACAGCACCATGAATTACAAAGACAGATCATAATGTTTCTTTCGTCTGCTGTGTCATGAGTTGATAATGTGGGCTGGTGGTACTTTTATTATTACCGTATAATATATTTTTATGCGAGTGTTGCTTAGCTATTGCACGTTGTAAATGTTGCGTGTTGTGGAGAGTGACATATTACTGTGCTGTAAACTGGACCGAGTGACAAAGTGACAGCATCAATGTAGCAACTATTATTTATGATCTGGTCGGTTGGATGGTCGCCTGGAAATGGCTGGGTTAGTCAACACACACATGCACACAGACATAATATTATATACAAACACACACACACACACATAATATTTACACATCCACCCACACACACCATGAGGTATCACACACACACAGGTTTAAGTTATATAAAATTATACATATAGCAACACACATACACATAGACACACACACACGTCGGTATAGGCTATAGGCCTATATAAATAACTATACACACATAGGCCTACACACACATACGGTACACACACAACACAAGCAACAATACGCAAGCAATCCAGTTTTTAATAATTGTGTTCTTGTCTTGCATAACGTACAGTATAATGGTGTCATGCCAACAATGTCAACACAAAGGCATACCGCTATGGCAAAAACATGCCAACTCTCAAGGCCAGTACGTTTCAGAGAGAGAGAGAGAGAGAGAGAGAGTGAGAGAGAGAGAGAGAGAGAGCGATGTGTGTGTGAGAGAGATGGTGTGTGTGTGTGTGAGAGATGGTGTGTGTGTGTGTCAGAGAGAGAGAGATGAGGTGTGTGTGTGTGTTAATGTTTACGTCTGCATAATTACAATAACCACTCAGGCATCCGCCTTGAAATAAAAGATAAAATCCCTGCGTCATTCCTAAAGACATTAATACAAGATCTGAGGACGTTTCATTATATTTCAAGGGTGTGAACCAGAACTAACTAACACACACATATACACAACTACTCTACCCCCCTCCCCGCCACACACACACTCAATCCATCTTGGAATCTCTAGCGGCCGTGAGGGAAACTATTCTTATAAACTAGTTACAGGAAAGTGGCACAAAATCTCATTCTCTGTATTGTTTTCTATGACCTCCACCATACACTACATTCCACTCTACTCTACTCTCTCATACAACAACAAACCTCCCCATACACACACACCCTAATAAAATATCAATAGTGAAAAAAGAGTAACATACACACAACCCCTACACACACACACGCACAGACACACCTCAATTCAATATTTAAAAAAAAAATAGCATGAACACACACCTTAATTCAATATGGAAAAAAAAATAAGAGTAACATACACACACACACACACACACACGGCGCCACGGCCAGTCTCCATTAAGACAAATGAAATATTGTCTTGCTCAATCTCCACTGTCAACCTTACTGTATAGCGTATATAGCCTACACGTGTAAACATTCAGGAGACTTCTATTATGACCTTTTATAGCCAAGTTCACAGGTCATGGTCACCAACAAATATTCAATATAACCGACCCTGTAGACTGAAGAAAAATAAACTCTAGAATACTACAGGAGTTTTTTACGTGCCTGCCACAATGTATTTCCCAAAACCATACGCGTTTCAAATAATTTCGTAGATTTGCATCAGACTTTAGTGCGTTTAATTCACTGCATCATGAGAAATCTGTACTACCGATAGGCCTCTCAAGTTTCCCAAACGAAATAACATGTCAATATTCAATTACGTTGTTGTTTTGCACAGGTGGATTGAGTTTTAGTTTTTTTTTTATTACTAACTGACCAGCCTTGTTTTTAATACTGAGGTTTCACTCTTCTTTTTGTCCAGTGGTGTGAGGGACGGGTAGACAAGTGTGGTGTGTTGTTGTCTATGGTCTAGCCTCACCTCGCCCCTCCTCTCTTCTCTATACCTGTCTTTTCCCTCCCCTGCCTTTACCTAACCTTCTACCGTGGTCTACCTAATCTTCTTGTCCCCTCCCCTACCCTTCGACACAACCCAATCCCCCTCACTCCTTCCCTCCCTCACCTCTGTCTACCTAGCCGCCTCTGTTTTCATGCAATAGCAAAGCCCCCACACCACCACCACCTCCCTAACTCTTCCTCATGCACACCTGGCTGCATATCCCACCTCCCCCTTCCCAACTTGCCACTCCTTCATCCAATCCTTACTCCCCCAAGTCTGTCTCTCACTTTTTACCTAAACCAAACACTCAACTCCCGTGCTTCCCTGACTCTTCCTTCATCATATATTTCCCCATTTGCTGCATCTCCTTCCCTGGTTCCCTCGTGTCTTGCTTCCTCTCTCTCGTCGTTTCACCTGTGGTTTTCTCTCACTGTCATATATTAATCGCTTGTAGGAATCGTGACCGGTTATCCTTGGGTTGTGTTTATGTCCAGGGTTCCCTCGTCTGCCTTTCCTTGCTCTGTCCCTCGTCCTTCCCTACACGCTTCATCCCTAAACACACTCCACTCCTTCCTTCCCTTCCCTGTTCCGTCCCTAGCCACTCTCCCTCCTCCCTTCCCTGTTCCGTCCCTAATCACTCTCCCTCCTCCCTTCCCTGCCCAGTCCCTAGCCACTCTCCCTCCTCCCTTCCCTGCCCAGTCCCTAGCCACTCTCCCTCCTCCCTTCCCTGTTCCGTCCCTAATCACTCTCCCTCCTCCCTTCCCTACCCTGTCCCTAGCAACTCTCCCTCCTCCCTTCCTTCCCTGCATAATTAGTCCCTCTGCACATTCCTTCCTACCTCATGCATCTACTTAATCCTTCCTCACACACCTTCCTTCTCATTTTGCTTATTACTCATTCTATGTCTGTCCCTCTCTTCGACTTCACTGCTATTTTCATCTTTCACTTCCTGCTACCTCCCTCCTCAATTTATTCCCACCTTCCAATTAATTTTTATCCTGTTACCGTATGTCTCACTCCTTATTTACAACTGGTCTCCCTCTACTCTTTACATCCTAGTGCCTTTTAAATTAGACATTCAGCGTCGACTTACTTATAGTTCATGAAAGTTACATAAGAAGAGAGGACGTGTTGGAGTGGACTGGAAGGAACTATACCAGGAAGCAAACCAGAACGAAAATCTGGAAGTTATGGGAGGGGCTTTTGGTCAGCAGGACGACTAATATAAAGTTAATGTTAGTGAGTTTTTACATAGACTACTACTACTACTAAAACTCTACACAGGTTTCTTCTAGTCGAAATTCAGTCTTTAGAATATGTCGAGTTACCAAGAGTGAATAATTATATAGGATTGTATTTTTCTAACACTTCCCTACATTTTAAATTACTCCATCACTTCCTTCTTTCCTTCCTTCCTTCCTTCCTTCCCTCCTTCCATCTCTCCAAGCTATCTTCCTCCCTCCCTGCCTCCGGGCCATCTTTCTACCTACCTTCCTTTCTTCCTTCCTTAATGTGAGAGTGCAAGGCCGTGTGTGTGTGTGTGTGTGTGTTAACGAAGGGTACGGTACACAAAGCATGTGTGTGGGTGCCAAAATCCTGCCATACTCTCTACAGGCGTACCGTACTCTGACACACTGACCAACACAAATTTCTTTTCTAGTCTTCTCTATATTTATCTGTATTTGTTGAATCTCTACCGTACTACTCTATACTTAGAACACACACACACATACCCCCCCCCCACACACACACATACCCACACACACACATACACCCCCCCCCACACACACACACACACTATACCTGTCTCCTTTTCTTTCCTCTACACTGTCACCACCACTCACACTATATTTTCTTACATGCCTTCCTTTCCAAAAATTATACAACATGAACTTCTCTTATGAACCAAACCCTTGTCATTCCTCTATACCACTTCCCTATCCTAACCAAACCTAAACAAACAGACCACGTGTAAACAGCCCAGCCCAAGCTAAAGGTAACCAAATCAAGGGTATGGATGGATGGTTGGAATAGTGCCAAGAATTGTCCAGTTGGGTTGTATAGCGTGTGTGTTTGTACCCGGTAACACCTTAGGCTATTGAATGACCTCTAACCTGACCTCTCACTCAATCACTTACACGTTACATACACTCTGGTCACTCCCTGTTTTTCGTCTGAATTGCAAGCACTGTATACTTTCTCATGCCATCACTTTTCTTCCCCCTTAGCCTTCTCATCTTCTCCTGACCTATTATCTTCACACTTAACACAGACGATTTTATTAAACCCACAAAATCCATCCTGTCCTATCTTCATTGTTTAAAACTTTTCTTCATATCTTAATTTTCTAAACATTTCTATTTCCCTATGCAGTTTCCTTGTCACTAGCTTCTCTCCATCCCGTCCCTATCTTTCAACCAAATCATCTCCTATCTCCTTTACTACCTTCTCCCTCTCATCATTCTCTTATACCTCTCTTTATTAGCCCTCCCCTCCCCCTTCCCTCCTTGCTCTAGGGCGGAGTTGTGCTGGGTTGTGTTTGGACATGAAGGTGGGCATGGGTACAATACGATAATTCTGGTGGGACACTGGGCAGGGTCAGAGATCTCATCAGAGGTCAGGTGGGCATATTTAATCCCTTCCGCTTCCTGCATTCCTTCCTTCCTTCCTTCATTATCTATCTATTTATTTATCAGTGTATTTAAACTTCACTGGAGGATATTTGCAGGACTATATTTGAACGTGGATGTACAGTGACAAGCACTATATATAAGTATGCAGATGTGCTTCGAATACCTAGAGACAGTAAATAAATACACAATAAAATCTCCATTGGAATTATTTCGTTGGTGATTTGGATTGTTCAAAGCTTCAACCAAAGCTGTATACTTATTAGTGTTTGTGACTGTACCTGTAGGTTTCCTTACACATTTTAGAGACCATAGGAGAAAACTACAGTACCGGTATGTTGGTCCCTACTGTCACTACTTTCATTTCTCCTGGGGGTAATATGTATTCATTTCTTCACGGTGTAAGCGAAGATTTTGCAGATATAACTTAGTAACACATATACCTGAGAAACGATGCTTGTTACCCTGATGCCTTAATTAAGTCCTCCCTTACCTGAAAAGATAGAAAATAAAACTTTAGTACAATATAACAGTATAATACAACATTAACTAAACCCTGCAATAAACACACCACTAGCAAAAAATAAATACTTATGTTACTTAAATGGTCAACACAGACTATTCATCATGCTTAACACAAACAGGTACAAAAAATCACGTCACCATGACAACACAAACATATATACACTCAAGGGCTGAAACCACAATGAAGAATGTGATAATATAGCAATAACAACACTGTAATTGTCTCACTAAATACTTCCCTACACACACACACACACACACACACACACACACACACACACACACACACACACACACACACACACACACACACACACACACACACACACACACAAACAAACAAACAAACAAACAAACACACCTTCCTCCATCATTCCTACTTATTATATACCTCTTATACAACAGCTGCCACCTTCCATCCTCTCTTCCTTCCTTCATCATTATTTACACGTTCCTAATTAGTCCTCCTCCTCCTCCCTCTACCATTCCTACTTAACTCTTGCACAACAGCACCTTCCATCCTTCCTTCATCATTATTTACACGTTGTTAGTTCCTCTTCCTCCACATCCAAAACAATAAAACAAAATCATCCCGTCATCCTTTCATCTACCACTTTCATCTCCACTTTTTAATCCTCATTGCCCACGCTCCACATCCCTCTTGGTAGTTTCCTCTTCCTCCTACTCCACCTACTCCTCCACCCTCTCTCTTAACTAATCCACCTCTTCCAGTCTCCAAATTTCTCCATTCTTTACACACACACACACACACACACACACACACACACACCATCTGACAGCCATCCAGATAATTAACCCAACCCTAATTATTTTTTTCAAGACAATCTAGAAACCTGACTGGCTCACTTCCACCTTGTGTTTACTACAGTATATTGTTTTCTTTTTCTTATTCTTATTCTTCTTCTGGTCATTACGCCATGTTCCACACTCCCTTTTTTTTTTGCCAAACACACACACATTACTGCGTCTTCGTTTCGTCTTCCGTTCTTCACTCATTCACCTCCATCCTCCTCACAATTACAAGTCAAATATTTACTTGTTTCGTTCCAATTTGGCACTCATCTTACTAAATACAATAATTTTATCTACTCTCTCTCTCTCTCTAAATATAAGTCTATTATTTAATTATTTAGTTCCAATATACATTCATCTTACTCCACACACAAATTGTATCCATCCTCTCTCTCTCTCTCTCTCTCTCTCTCTCTCTCTCTCTCTCTCTCTCTCTCCAAATTATCCACGACGTGTTCGCTTGCTTCCTGCTTATATCAACTCTCGTCGTCGTCGTCTACTTTTTATGGGGATGATACAGAGGATATAAATACAACTTCCTAGGAAAAGCAACAACATCACATTTTAGGGTCATGCATGATTTCGTCACAAACTCCAAGAAAAACTTAGAGAACACACACACACTCACACAGACACACTACCAACAAAACACAACACACAAGCAACACCACTACATTAAAGTAAAGAATTCGTTTCACACACACACACACACACGCCACTACCATCAACAACAAAACACAACAACACACAAGCAACACACACACAGAAAGAAAGTATAATTCGTCGGCATATTAACCAACTATAGAAGAGGCTATAGTGTATCAACATAGGCCTAGGCACCTATGACATTTACGAGACGCGAAAAGAAGCCTAAAAATGAGTAGGAAAAAACAACCGCACAAACTGGTCTTAAACAAAAAAAAACATAACCTGACCAGTTTAAGAAGAAGGTAGGCTAGTTGTAACCTATATTATAAGGCCTTGACCTAGTGTAAATTATGATTCGTTGCATCCCACGTGTGTAGGATGTGTCTGGAGATACAATCAATACAATCACTTCTCAGAAAACTAGAAAGTGAGAGACGGAACATGTAAACGAGCGAGTATAAGACATGTAAACGAGTGAGTAAGAGACATGGTATCCAGTTAAGACACGTCCAGTTAGTGAGTGAGTGAGGGTGAGTGAAGGACATATGACCGACCGAGTGAGAGGAGTGAAGGACATGTGACCAACAGAAGTGAGTGAGAGAAATGAGTGAGTAAGTGAGTGTGTAATACCAGTGACTTGTCCGGGTGCTGGTGGGTGAAGGAGTGAGTGACTAGCACATTATTTGTATTATCTGTGAGAGAGAGAGAGAGAGAGAGAGAGAGAGAGAGAGAGAGAGAGAGAGAGAGAGAGAGAGAGAGAGAGAGAGAGAGAGAGAGAGAGAGTGAGAGAGAGGGGGGGGGTGGGGGGACTTCCTTGTCATTTACACTCGACTTCCTTCCTGTTTAACCATGGACGATTTTGGGTGCATGGATTTTCTTGATGCTCGTAAAAGTCGTTTTGTTATATATTAACGTTAGTTCAAATATTTTATCCCAAGACGTATATAATAAATAAGTTTATTTTAATAGGCTTATGATAAAAGAGAGGCTAATGAAAATATTATACAGATGTTACGGTAATCTCTGGGCATAAGTAATAGTCAAAATTAAATCATTGTTTTAAAGTTGTTAAATATGTCACAGACACAATCCGAGACGACATTTATGAGACACAACTACTATGATACTTATAAGACTAAACATTACGGTGTTGAAGGGATATAAATGCATATATCTTAGGTCAGTGTATAATAATTAATACACGGTAGGCATGAAAAAGATAACTTATTCGTCGAACAATATCAATGAATATAATAGCCAAAAAAAAATACTGTAATAGTCATCAATAATTATGGAAATACGAATTAATACATCAAAAACTATAAACAAAAATACATAATAATATTCAAAACGACCACACGTGCTACACTCAAAAGTTGGCGCCAAAAAATGTGCCCATTGTTTTGAGCCCGTAGAGTCACTGTGCAAACCTCAGGGCAACTCAACGCAACAGTACACACGACCTTGAGCCTTTCACCCAGCCACCTCAAAGCTCAAAATCCCCTGCACCACCATCCATACCCAGGCACCCAGTTAGGCTAGAGTTCCATGTTTACGTCACACCAGTCGGCCATGATGGATCCTCAAAGATTTTTTTTTTTTATTATTATATTTATATATTTTTTTATAGCTTCGTTGTTTCCGTATACGGTGATGATAACTTGCACCTTTCCAACCACGACTAAAAAGATACATACATACTGCACTACATAGCCTAGGCAGCTTGGCCACAACAGCCTTCACTAGGTCGTTTGTTAGTAAGAAAGGGCGCGAGATGACTTGTCTTGTTGTAGTCGTTGTCGATGTTACATAACTGGTCACATTTTCTTTTTTTTTCCCTTCCGAGGAGAGAGCGAGAGAGAGAGAGAGAGAGAGAGAGAGAGAGAGAGAGAGAGAGAGAGAGAGAGAGAGAGAGAGAGAGAGAGAGAGAGAGAGAACATATCAAAATGGTAATATATTGAAAAGAGAATATGTTGTAGTGTGTGGACGCAGATGTATTCGGAAAATGGGTACAACTTAATTAAAAACCATTGATATCTTTCTAATGTAGATGTACTGTAAATTAAGCTGCAACTACGCCTCTACAGCCAACAAGAGCAGTTATACGTAAACGTTGCAACATATTATTTTACATGCGTTAATGCTTTGTAATAGAGCATCATTATTACGATGATAGAAGAATATTTTCGGTAATGTTGTTTTGAGTATGAGTGACGCATCGTTCACCAAGCACGACTAACTTATTTTGAAAACTTGAAATGTAGCATAGTCTTGTACCGGTATTCCTTGAACCATATTTGATCGATTTTGTAACAATGAGACAATAAGGATGAATAAAAAAAAATAAAAAAAGTCAATTCGGTGCGAGTGCAAACCCAGCCTACTCGCCAACAACTTGAACTAATGTACCGGGGATGTACGCCTCTCCTATAATGAAAGAGAGAGAGAGAGAGAGAGAACTTCCGACACAATACATAAGGTGTACCAGCCTTGTATAATATGGCTATTAAGGGGTTACATAGTCTACTCTCTGGATAAATACCACGACACAATTCCCTCATCAAAGTAACACCAAGGACGTTGTTTTCTGGTATAGTTTGGAGGAATCAGTAGCCCTCCAATTTACTGTCCAGCTAAGAGGATAGATAATACACTTTTGATACATTGAAATGCCTTGATTTCTTCCAAAGTATATCAGAAAAGAGAACCAGATTAACAAATATATTGGCGGCCTGTTGCTTGGAATAAGTTGGAGGCATCAATTGGTCCAAATTTACCAACACTGTACTAAATCCTAGGCTACTCCCTCAACACGCCATTCTCCCCAAACACCAATCAGAGCCCAAGGTTCCCGGTGACGGTGCGGAACACAAGTATTAATTGGCCCAGACACCCTTACGTTACGTCAGTCACTCTTGTCACATACACGATTACAGAGCCATTATAATTACCATGTCCTGTTATTCTTTACGATATTTCTGTGATGAAATTATTGTATGGTGTCAGTACGGTATAATATGTAAACCAAGACGTAAGAGGTTGTTTACAGAGAGCCGACCAAGTACTGTATAGTGGAAAAAATGAATTCACTTCCAACCAATTTACAATTATTGAGTCACCCGATACGCTCATGTTGTATATAACCTTGGTATTCAGAACCAGTTTCCATGTAGATATAGTTATGTCACATTCCCTGTATCAGAAAAATTAATGCACGACAGCTAGTTGATCAGACAAAATAAAACGTCACTCGTCTTGTTGGTAAATTGGAAGACTACTGATTCCTCCTAACTATACCAGAAAACAGAATCTTTCAATGGTACTAATAGGGAATCTATCTGTTCCATGGCATAGTTTGGAGGAATCGGAGACTTTCCACTTTACCAACAAAAGAATCTCCCCATAAGACTAATACGAACTTTTGCCGTCGACTAGGCTATCCATATCAAAGAGGTGAGCTTACCCAACAAGATTAGCATCAAACACACAACAAAAACACAAGAAAAATACAAGTCTGATGAAATCCTCCAACAAGATCAACATACAAACATTTTCCCGCCAGGCAACAGGTCCTTGTCACCCCCATCCTGTTATTCTCACCATTACATAAATAGCCACCCAACAGCACACATTGACACGCCAAAAAATAATAAACATATATATATATATAAATATAAAACCAGATTGCGCAACCATGCCTTACGGAGTAGAGCTGAAAATGAAACAAACACACATTGTCACCTAATGTCGTGAAAGTCCAAGAAAAACATCACGTACCGTATCCTTCACCTATAGTCCTACTGTATATTGTTAACGCTGGAAGGTAAATTATGAACAATCCTGGATACAGATCTCCCCAAAATCTAATCACTTATTGCCCTTTCAGTAGAAATTCTATAATGATCCATACATATAACTGTTTGCGTAAAAGGTCTGCTCTCACACACAAAAAAAAAAGAGCTAAACTAATACGTAACCTCCTTGGAAGAG
Source organism: Petrolisthes manimaculis (assembly GCA_034508575.1). Classification (NCBI taxonomy): domain Eukaryota; kingdom Metazoa; phylum Arthropoda; class Malacostraca; order Decapoda; family Porcellanidae; genus Petrolisthes; species Petrolisthes manimaculis. The sequence goes on along the minus strand of JAWZYT010000401.1, from coordinate 89,747 downwards.
TGTATAAAAAATTATCCAGCCATCAGTTAAGCTTCGGTGCAATTCCCAACTCAAGGTCAAACAGGGACAAGAAACAAACAACCGGATACACACAACACAGCTCCTCCTCCAAGAATCATTATAATACTTCTGTGCTCCTGTAGTTTTGAAGAACACTCAAAGCACCACTGGGTATATACCGGTATATATATATGTGTGGTGTTCGTGCTCATTTTACTGAACTTATCGTGCAGGTGGCTGGAAATAGATACAGACAAACAGACCTGACATTTTCAACAGCAGCTTCTATACTCCTATGTTCTTCTACCTGCTGGATTGTACGGTACATATAGAGCTTCAACAAAACACAAGGATATATCCAGGAAACGCTTTACTAATGGAAGTAAGAATATCTTTGTTCTGGGAAAATGTTTCAATATAAAACCCTTAGCAGTATATTTCATGAGTTATCTGGGAAAATGTTTCAATATAAAACCATTAACGGTATATTTCATGAGTTATCATGTCCACAGGTCGTTTTTTTTTTCAACTGACAAGACAACAGCAAGGTTAAAGGAGTTGTGCCACAAAAAAATAAAGAGAGGGGGAAATCAAATCTTTACATCAGAGTTTGGCTGCAGTTACACAATACACTCTGTCCTTAGGGATAAGTTCATGTACAGCCTTGGCTGATAATAGTTGACCAGAAGCAATGGAAGACAACTATTTTTTTATCAGCCATGGCTCTACTGTAGTATTGTACATTACAAATGTGACTATTAGGCTGGTGTGGTGTGTGCGGTGGTTGCGTATATATGGAGGAAAAAACAGGCTATTATTATGTTATTATGTGGGAAAAAAGTGAAAACACGGTCTTACAAAACGCATGGAGAGAGAGACAGACTGTAAAGAGAAAGGTTTACCATAAAGATCAGGTAGGTTTGAGAAAGAAATGGTCAGAACTGGTGGTGATGGACAAACGTAACGGAAGTATTCATCCTAATTACCTATAAGCTCCTCCTAAGCCTAACCTAATCACCCCAAATCACTTCAGTAGCCATTATCTACTGTATTCGCCAATGGGGCCTACCGTATCTCCATCATTGATTTCTAGTCCCAGTCCAATAGGTTATCTCTATTAGATCCCAAACCAGTCACGGTCCAAATCTTGTCCCCCTCCGACTCTCCTTTCTGACTGTCTCTCAATAACAAGCTATCTGTATATGCCTGCTTATTCGACCCAAATTATGTATAAAAGAGAAGTTGAATTAGATGTAAAAGATGAACAACATAAAAAACACCATTCAGTGTGTATTGCCTATTTTTCAAATGAATTTAATATCTTGGACATCATCTATTTCCATATACAATTATGAAAATAGCAGATGACATACTTTCTCAATCTAATATGTTTCTTTCAAGGAAGACTGCACGACGTCTGTCATAATTCATACGTATTCCCTGCATGACTCTCAAATACGAGTAACAGCTGACTTACAACTTACCAAAATGATTAATGATCCAGAAGGCAAACCAACAAAGTCGGACATGAGGAAAGAATGTGCAACTCTACCACTTTTTAGCTTTATCAAAACGCACCTCAGTAAAACCATATAATCATATAACTATACTAAGCGATCAATGAACAAACTGACCGACGTTGCATGCTCGGTTCCGCAATTCTGCGGTTGTTAATTACAGATATATTTCTTTGACTCATGGTCTAGGGTTGCGCGACACACATTATAATTTGGCAGATAACAATTATATCCATCCCTAAACCTAAATAGTTCCATATCTTGAGGTGCCAAAGTGGGGCCGATGATAAGGATCTCTCTGAACATATCGCACAAGATGAGATTCTCAAGTCCTAATATCAGAGACCTGTCTAAACAATATGTAGCCTATAATAGGCCTAAGGGAGGGGCAGTCGAGATAACGCGCAAATGGCTGCTTGTGAAATGGTGATTAGAGATATTATTGTTTTCCATGCCTAATTGTGTGAGAGGGGGGTGGGATTTTTCCATAAATTTGCTTCTTCTCTAAATTTAGAATAATAGCTATTTTGTTGCTACTTAAGCTCTTGAAGCTGTGACAATATTATCCCATACGTGTTCGATTGTATGAACACAGTTTCGATTTCATGACCACCGTATACGGCATGGACCATTTCCTGTGTGGAAGGTATACAAGACAAATATTGTAAAAAGTATATAGCCTACTGGGTATTAATAAACTACAGTGTATAGGCCTATAAGACTTGTTCCCACACTCGTAATGCCCAACAATTAGATCCGTGATGAACCACTATTTCCAAACCCGTTATACTGCAACAATGAATGACCAGCCATTTTCTACCGATGAAAGAAATAAGGGGGCTGTTGCTTCACCCAGACAGACCTCAACACCCGCCCTGCTGATGCTTAGCCTTGTGAGTGAGTAAGGCTGTCTTACTGCCATATATTATGGCTTATGGAAACGTCTCTCCCATGTGAACACTGCCTATCTTTGTACCCCACAAACCCTCTCTCTCACCCAAGAATACAATATGGTGATTATTATTATAAGTTAATACGATAACGTGACGAGACCAATTATGTTTTTTTTACTATGTTGCTCAGACAGAGGTACGGTAATTAAAGTACTAGAACGGAATCACTACGGTACTGCACAATATGCGTGGGCGTTGTGAAATTCACGATGTTGACTGAGGGGAAAATATGAGGGAATCAATCTGCGGGATATACAAGTGTGAAGTATGGTAGACAAGTGTAGATCATAGTGTGGGGATTCCCTGTGTCTTATGAAGTCCTCTGGCGTTCGTCATTTAGTAAAGTCGTTTGGAGTGAGTCACAGTAACTAATGGTTGGATACTTGTTAACAGTTGTTACCGGTACTATAGTTGTTAGATATTCTAGGCCCCGCTCCACCAGCAGATGGTGCTCAGCAGGGCCTCTCTCAATATTATTAAACACTATAATTACTTCTAAAGCTCATAATTATCCATTTCGTAATATGGTGAAGCAGCAAAGAGGAAAGTGAGGGCTTTTCCATCACACTATTATAATTGGTACTTACTTATTATAAATTATTCATCACACATTAATTATAAGCACCAATCATAATTGGTACTTACGTATTATAAATTATTCAGTCTTCTAGAGCTTCATAGAATTACATGTAATAACAATTTATGAACATTTCAACTCAGTATTACTCGTCTTCAACAATAACATTAAAATAGCATGACACACATTCTTCCTATCCCTGATAAGATAAAACATAAGTGACACAGTGACCACATTTCTCACAATGTGTTATGTAATGCAGGGCATGTGATAATCTGATAAAGGAATATAGGCTAAAGGTGTGGTACACGGGGAAGTAATTCTTTTGGCTCTGTTCTCAGACAATTGGCCCTTCTCCTTGATCTAGAATCAAGATATCTATTATTTTTCAGAATCCACTTTTTGTTGCTCAAGCTTTGGTTCTGAACTCTTGTGTCTTTGTCAAATAATGCATACAGTACAATAACACTCCTGCTATGGTGCAAATTATCTATTAATACCATACATCCAGTGAAATAGAAAGTGGCCACATTAAAATAATCAATTTGAGAGAAATGCCATTAAACAATAAAAATGCCACAGGTGTCAGGTATGGACAATCAATAAACATTCCAAGGGTGGCTGGAAAATGCAAACTAATCAAAACGTCGAGAAATTAGTAATGGAGGTAACAAGTATGATACACAATATGTAGCCTAATAACATTGAATGTACAGTGGCCTACTATAAGAAACAAAGAACAACTAACGTTAACTCTACCAATTAATATTTTCTGTCTATCTTTCTCACCCTTATTATTCACTTTGGATTAGGCTAACCTGAATCTAGTCATGTGATGTGCATAAGTTTGGGGAAGGGAGCATTTTACCATTCTGAGTTTTTTGTCCTTACATTTTAAAATTAGGGGATGAGCTTCATCACACTATAATTCCACAGAATACACAGTACTGATTAGCTTTACCCAACTAAACCCAACATAAACTGGATTAGGATAAAATTATGGGACAGCCTTGGCATCTTTCACGGAAATATATGTAATAAACGATTGGTACCCTCTGATCAAATTTGAAATGGCAAACAGGACAAGAAGCTGCCTAACCATAAAATTATCTTTGATACATCTAGTTTAACACAATTGTTAATAAAAATTCTTCAAATATATGAATAACAAGGGTAGGAAAGAAGGTAAAGCATGTTATGTATCAATAAATAATACTGTGTGTACTAACCTGAGTAGCTGTAGCCACCACCACCACCACCAGCAACAGAAGCATCTTGACTACTCCTGCTCTCATCTTCACTCAGTCCAATCACAGTCCACACCCATACACCACCAACACCATAACACTAATAAACTACGCTCTCCAGTCACCACAACGAGGCAAATTAACGCCTTGTTAATAACCTTTTTTTGTTTATATCCGGTGTCTTCTTCTTCAGTAACTAGTGTGTCAGTGGAACAAACACCAAAACAATAACAAAGGCTTTATTTCGTCCTTTTAAAGGTTTGTTTCTTTGGGTTTGAACGTCAGTGTGTCGTCTGTGATGCCTCTTATTAGGTGACGTGTGGTGTTAAGTATCGTGTACTTTGATGAGGTACTGGGGCGAGACTATAGGACAGAGTATCAGAGTGAAAGAATGATAACCTCCCCTACCGGCGTCTGCTTCACCACTGACAAATTTAACTGATGATGCGATCCACAACAATCCCGGTGGTGCCACGTTTCCCTTGCGCTGGTGCCAAGTCTTCCAGTGCGCGCTCCACACTTCCCGCTTCCATGCGTAATGACTTCCTGCAGTACTTTTTTTTTAAGCATCGGTCATAATTCAAGCTTTTATCAATACGACTGTAACTCGTTGTGTTTCCTTTATTGTCCCTCGCGTAGTTCCGGTTGCAATTGTGTTGTGATGTTGCTTTCTCCAGTCGTAATATCCAAATGCAAAGTTACATCACATATTATAATCAAATCACTGATCATCCAATCATTAAAATTTCCTCATGCTAATGGGCGAGTCTTCATTTAATTTGCCTCTCAGCTGTATATTCAAACATGCAAAGTAGAACGATGCTGATTACTGATTAGTGTCGCGGTTTAAGCACTCTCAACCATAAGCGATGATTTACAGTACTTTACTAAGTCCGCTTAAATATTATCATTCTGCCTGTTTTGAGAGCCCCTTCCCTCTTCCTATCCTTTAATAAGTCAGTTATAACTTTATAATAGGTATAAAATATGTTATAGATATAAAGTTTTGGTTGTGTTTATGGCAGGATATAATGATCTGGCGGTCATCCAATACAGGTATATGTAGGTACACAATAGTTCCGGTCATGGTACTGATGTGGGGAGGTCATGCATGTGAAATGGCGTACCCTAACGTCCATCAACTACATAACACACACACACACACACACACACACACACACAGAAGAACCTTCCCTTTGTACAGTCGGCCTCAGGAAATCGTACACAGAACATTGGTTAGAAGGTTGTTTTATTCTTCTTAACATGTAGGGAATGCTCTGCTGACTGATTCAAGTAGCCTATTAGCCAAATAACATTATAGATAAGTTTGGTGTTATGAAATTAATTAACTACATTTTCTAGTTGTTATGAACCCTTGATGTCACAGTGGTGTATACGAATTCATGAGGCCTACTGTACATTATTTTTATACACGTTACATCACATATACATTCACCGTCAAGCAAACAGTCGTTAAAGTCATGTAAAACAGGACGTAAGAGAAATGTCATGTACTAGATTTTTTAATAGGCGATAATGCATCGATTCCTTTCTCAAGTATATGATGACTTTAGATAAGATGCAGATAAGTACTTACTGTAAATGTGTAAACATTTGACGTAATTTGTCTCTGATTGCATTGCATTTACTGATATACAAGACAAAGATACGATATTAGGGAGGAGATTTATTTTCTCCATATTAGAATAACAGAGCAATGAGTATAGTATCTTTTGGTCTGAAGTAATATAAGTGACTTTATAAAGAAGTATTTTCTTCTATTTCGCGCATTTTTTAGCGTCTAGTCTATAAGTACTAGAGAATTACTTTGCGCACTTTCAGTCTTTCTTATAAGTTGTTATGAACATTTATAGTTTACAATCATACTTCAAGAAATTCCTATGTAATAAAACAATTTTATCAAGTTAATGAAATGTTATATATGAAATTCTAACCAGGAACGTACAAACGTAAATATGATGAAAAAGAAGGGGAAAAACTTGCAAAGCCTTTTTTATCTGGCGTTATACTTCAGAAGAACCTTAATTAATGATGAATATGATGGGTAACAGGAAGAAGAGGAAAGAGGAAAGAAAAAGGGGAAGAAACTGGAGGTGAGAGAATGGGGGAAGAAGAAAATACAATTGGCAAAGTATTATGAGAGAGTATAATATAAGAAGGAGGTGAAGCAGAAAAAATAAGAGATAATACAGACAGACAGACAGACAGAGTGAGAAAGTTGACCCCTGGCTCCACAACAACAACAACACCTTCTGGGTACACATGGAGTATAGTATAGTACACTCACACCACCTGGACCAGTACATACTTCCCTCTAATGTAGTGTGGTGCAGGAAGTGTTGAGGAAGAGAAGGCAGGAAGCACTGGCATCCTTCCCAGTTCCCACCATCACACACACACACACGTTTTGTACTCCCTATTCAAATTTCAACCAAACAAATTTGGACGACGTGAAGGCAGATAATGCTACGATGAAAAGAGACAAAATAAGATAAAATTACCGGTACATGATCATACACGCTATAAAGAATGCAAAAAAGTACTCCTGAAATTTCAATGGACTGGACTGTGTGATATATCAACCTTATGTAGACTTATACAGGAGATTATTTAGGCCTAAGATTGCTTACCACAGATTTTTCATTCCTTTGCTAGAATTTCGTCTGAGATCTAAGAATATTTCGTATCCCGCGATGTTACCAATAGAATCTGCATCTTGAGACTCCTGGGTATAACAAGAACACTCATAGCGAGAAGTGGAAGTCTCAGATTGATTTGAAATGCTAGCTGGCATAAGAGAATCTTAAACCTGGGAAGCTTATAATAACCTTTATATATATATATCATACAGTACTCACATGCCTTGGAATCAGAGTGAGAGAATGAAGGGGAGGTGTCTCAAAGAATTCGGTGAATATTGTGAAGAAAAATCATGCAACCGGAGGGCGGAGGAGAAAAATAAAAGCCACACAACTATATTAGAAAAAAAAATACTTGAAGGAGAAAAGGGGCGTGACCTACAGTATATTATACCTCCATGGGTGTGACGGAGAGGCGCCTTCCTGAAAGTTGTAGAACTTCGAAGAACGAAAGAACCCCGACGCTGCTGATGTCAAAAAGCTGAGAACAGAAAGCAATATAGTACATAAATATTATTAAGTATATACCTTCAGATGAAAATGATGATGTTAACAGACTTGTGACTTTTACTAATGGTCTGCACTATATATATATATATATATATATATATATATATATATATATTATAGTCTATTTTTTTAGCCGAGTTTCTGATTGGACACGGCTGATGGAGGCCTCTACTCATTTGAGGCATTCGGCCAGTAAGAGTTAATTCGGAAACATTGTTGTCTCAGGTTAACTATTAGATTAATGACAGGAGAATCTTAACATCTTAAATAAAAATACTTGCTTCCTCATTTGACTGCTCAATTTCTCCTATTTTAATTGCATTATTACTGTCTGGAAAAAGCTTTAAACACTTTCATTATGAAATGTCAGTCATATGGCATGAAAATTATATATCTTATAATTACTGTGTACATTTACTAATATTAAGAATAATATAGTCAGTTCATAATCCAAGGTTAACATTTTAATCCGAGTAATATTTCTGCGAAACATGTATTCCACTGTTGAACCAATGATCGTAAACATTTTGGGACATGAGAGATTTATTCAATCCTTATCATAGTTAGTCTCTGTTACATTATAAATATAGTTACTATCGTTATGCTTGTTCTGACTAACATATGACATAAATTATCGTTTCTATTTCAATGCAGCTCAATATTAAGATTCAAACTGAACGCTTAATATATATTTGACAGAAGTAAGGGTGTCAAAGCTAACTCTTATTAATTATTCCAATAATCATATCAGTTTTGATGGCTACATATGATATAGATACACAATTCCATGTTTTGTTAATATAAAGATTTAAATCAATTCGAAATATTTACCACACAACATATAAAAAACAGGAAATTGTTCTTTCGGCTGTTCAGTCAACTTCAGTGTACAAGCGACCAGCCTGACTCAACCATCACTACCAATGGAGTTGGTTTATCACGAAAAGGTGAGTTAACAAAGTTTTGAGGTATTGAAGAGAAATGCCACATTGCATCAACACGGAGTAGATGCTATAGAATCCAGTCAAATGAAATATATGACTTTGACAGATAAGATAAGTGACAAAAACTGTGGTAGGTAATGGTTCTGCATTGAAACTTTTGACAATGACTCAATACTTCCATTTATAATATACGTATTGTACATTTATGGTATACTCTGTAAAAGGTTATATACCTGATTCGTGTTTTCTATTTTGCTATTTTGCTATTTCCACTTTAGAAGCTTGGTGAATGTCAAAAACAGATAATAATGGACAAAGATACAAAGTGAAGTACCGAGTAGGAATACCTGTACAAGACTCGTACATGACCTTAAGTTGAAAGGTTCCACAGAGGGCTGCTCATGAGTCATGGGCACCATAAATTGCTGCATAATATGCGGATGATTTAGGGATCCTGGGTAGGATTAGGAAGGGGGTTAGGATGAGGGTGGATTGGGTCAGGGACTGTGGGTTGAGGATTAGGATTGGGGAGGTAATGATTGGTAATCCTATTTCTAAACGTGTCAAGAGTGGGGCTATTAACTATATGAGATGGGAGATGATTCCACTCTTGGATGCTGCGGGGAAAGAATGAGTGCATAAATATATCAGTGCTCGTCTGGTATGTATTTATGGTATTTTAAGTTGTGGCTGCCTCTAGTGGATCGTATACTTGTAGGGTGTAGATATGTGTCTTTGTCTATGTCAACTAACTTGTTTGTGATTTTGTATATCATCTGTTGTCTGTGTATCTGTCTTTGTGTTGCCCATTTTGCAGTGTTATAAAAAAATGACTGCGGAGTAAAATTGGCCAACTAATATCGGGAGCGGGAGGGGGGAGTAGGGTATCCCCAATCACCCTCATTGTAGGCTTGACTGACTGTTACTAAGTACACAAATTAAAACTCAAGCATAGAAAATGAAACCAAAAGTTACCTAATAGATGTTTTTTGTTGTATTAATTAGCTTGTAAGGCCGATAATCCAGAATAAAGACAAGGCGTTAGAAACTGTCGCAATTTGTTCGAGTGCGACGATTTCTTTTGCGTTAGCTGTATTAAAGCGTCTTATGTCCAACAGCAAGATGGGTTGTTGTGTGGTCAGCACTGCCTTAACAACCTGCTGCAGGGACAGTACTTCACTGCAGTGGACTTGGCTGACATCGCCCAGCAGATGGACCAGGCCGAGCAGCAACACATGGCTGAGCAAGGTGTTGACACGGAAGAGTTCAGACGCTTCATGGAGGTAAAAATTGGATCCGATCAGATATAGGTCAAGAATATTTATGAGGTGAAATAAAACCCACACTGGATTTTATAGACAGTCATGCCAGTAATGATGATAATGAAATGCTGGCCAGGTGCCAGAATGACCGGTTTCACTTTCCATATTAAATTTGGACACTTGATGGTTATGCCTTGTGGCTCATCATTTATACAAGACTTTATGACACATGGACACCTCTCTCCCCACAGCAACCATCAGTGAATATGGATGACAGTGGAATGTTTAGTGTGCAGGTGTTGACATCAGCTCTCAGGGTGTGGAACCTCAACCTGGTACCCTATGCTTCCACCAGTCCTCTTGCCACCGATGCACGCAAGAACCCTATGTAAGATCCACTTTTTTTTCTGGTTTAGTGGATAATTTTTATAATTGATAAAGTAATTGGCCTAGCTTTCTTATTCAATCTGGATGACTGACTAATGTTATACTTATTTCCTGTATTTCTAGACAGAGTTAATTCCATTGGAGTAGGGTTTTTTTTTTTGTAAATCACTCCTCACCAACTACCATGTCTTTCCTGTCTTACCATTTTACTCACAGAGAACAGAGAGCATACATCTGCAACTTTAAGGACCACTGGCTGACAGTTCGCAAATTGGGAAATCAATGGTTCAACCTTAACAGCCTCTTGTCCTCACCAGAACTCATCTCAAACACCTATCTCTCCCTATTCCTCACTCAGCTGCAACATGAAGGTACAAAAATTAAATGTTGAAGAAGCTGGGATTAAAATCTTTGTTGCCATTTTAGTATTTTGTTTTGGTACCACAAGCTCAGTCCTTAGTAATATTGCCTATGTTCAAGGCTCTTTAGGCAAACAGTAAGTTTACACTTATGTCATGCCATGACTGGGAATGGGCTTTAATCTGTGCAGTACAGTAATTGTATTCTAGTGAATGAAAACAAAAATCATAATGCATCTATGTAAGTACTATACATTATCTGTAGTTGTCTGATCTGTCTTAATCCATATAACTGGTTCTATTTTTCAGGATACTCTATCTTTGTTGTGAGTGGAGATCTGCCTCCCTCTACGGCAGATGAAACCTTGCTTAAGCACCCTGCCACCCAGACCACCAAGCCCAAGCTACTGTCCGAGGTACTGAAACTTTGCTGTATGATAAAACATTGACAAATCACCAACGCATCAGATATATCATAGTTTATCAGTTCATCAGTAGAAACTCCCAAATGTTTTTTTTTCTTGGTTTTTGTGGTATGCCACCAAATGCTCTGCAGTAATTTTATGATTGTGTAAAATATGTATTCATTATATTCATGTTGTATTGTAGTGGTATTACAGATATATTTATGCTTTTCTGAAGGAATACTACACATGCTCTTAAAATAAGCATCATTTGAGAAGGAATGTGGCATTGACAATGTCTTGCTGTTGTTTAAGCCTGAGAAAAGGGATATTTTTAAATGAATATTTAATAATTATATTTTACACATTCAATTTTGGAAATTATTATTCTATTATATTGGTTATCTGTCAGGTGTTAGAGGAGGGCAGAGAGGACCAGGAACTAAAGGCGGCCCTCTCAGCCAGCCTGGCTAAGGCTGGGGTGGGACCTACTGGGGCTGTTGCTTCTGGGGCCGGTGCTTCTGGGGCTGTTGCTTCTGGGGCCGGAGTAGAAGTTGATGACCTACAGGCAGCAATAGCAATGTCACTACAGGAGTCCTCATCATCTGAATCACAAGGTAATTTCAAATAGAACATTCCTATACATTTAGACAAATTGGGTTACTTATACTCCAAGTAGCTCCTTTACAGCCCAGTGGTGTAGTCGCTGCTTAGTGTGTCCCTACTGTATAAGCAAACTTTCATAAGTATAGGTGGGAGAGTAACTTAGAACCTTAGCCTTGAAGTTATATAATTTAAATGGGTATTATCATAAAATAAAAGGTGGCCTGATTATATTGGCTGAGCAGTCCATGTGATAACTACTTGGCTTTGCAATTTTATATATGTGATCGGGTACATACTTGAAATTGACTTACGACCACTTCACAGACTCGGACTTGGAACGTGCATTGCGTCTCAGTCTGACAGCATGTGAGAGCAAGTCTGTAGCGGGGGCAGGGGCAGGGACGGGTACCAGTAGGAGTAGAGGGGCAAAGTCCTGGCAAACACCACCTTCCTCACCTACAGAGGAGGAAAACCTTCAAGCAGCCATCAATCTAAGTCTGGAACAGGACTCACCTACTGTTTCACCGGGTGCCTCTCCAGGTGCAGTCGGACACCAATTGCTTTGACACCAAACGTGATCCATGTTCTATTGACATTGGAAGCATAGCAGACTGTGTCCACATTATAACAACACACGTCATACTGAAAATTGCATAAATGAAAGAGAGCATCATTGATCAGGGAATAAGTGAATGTTGTAAATGTACTTATTACTGTACAATGAAAAGATAAAAGTGGACTTTGGCAGACAATGTCATGATTAGGTTTGATAATCAGACAGAGAAAAGTGGAACATTAGGCAAAGTTTTTCTCTTGTAAACTACCCTGGGCTGATGTTACATGCTATATTACATTTTGCTTTCACTCTTCATTGATTTTCTTGTTCTTTCCACACTAATCATACTTCCTTCTTCACCAGGCACCAGCAGACCCTCACAACAGAAGGAGCCGAGTATGGAGGAACTGAGACAGAGGAGACTGGCCTTCTTCTCTAAGAATACACCATGACCTCAGTTCTCATCCCTTCTTCCTTTTCCTCCATACTCTCCCACTGTACATCTTTATTCCCATTTGCACTCACCCTCCACCTTTCCTTTTTCTTTTTCCACTGTATGCTGATCCTCCATCCTTCCTTCTTCCTCTCTTGTACACTCTCTCTTTATCCCTTCAGTCTTACACACTTTCCCTCTCTTCTCAATCATTTTTCTATCTTGGCATTTCTACATTTCTCATCAGTTTTGCATCATTGCTTTTTTATCATCCTTTGTCAAGAGTTAGTGTCTGAAAAATCTCTGTTCCAATGTTTCTATAGCTATTTACTGATCTCTCTCTGTATCTTCCTTTACATTCATATCTCTTCTCCCACCCATTAAGCACAAATGATTCTGGAGCCTGTTACTGATCCCTTATTCTTGAGTTAGTTTATGCTCCCTTATGGCTCCTAAAACAATTATCTCAGTCACATGCTTTTTTATTAGGTTGATGTTATCAGTGAATAGGAGGGTACATGTCCCTTCAAACTATGCTATGGAATTGACTACAGGTACATTTTATATGTTGCCTGTTTTGTGGCATCTTTTGGAGAAATCAGGATCCTCGAGTCACCAAATATATTTTACTTTATTGATTATCGTTTTAGCCATGATTGAAAATTTAGCTTGATTCTCATGGTGGACTTTGGTATGTTCACATTGTTGATAATAGCTGTCCCTCAGTATTCTCTGGTGATGATGTTATGGTAATAAGGCAGAAAGGATGGTATGATATCTGTGGTACTGATGGTGGAACAAAGTTGAGAAGAGGCTCAATTCTGCGAGCCATATTCCTAATACAGTATATACAGTAAGAACTGATTTCGACCATACACTTTGATATATGAAGGTCCTCGTACGTTGCTGCACAATATGGTATTCTTAACATAGGCCTACATGTTGAATCAGCCACAGTGAAATGTGTGACAGGTAGTTTTGATAAATCTTTAAGAATAATGTGTCAGGTAGGAATTGCTTCAGTCTCATTGGTTGGTGCCTTTCACAAAATGTAATGGAAGAAAATTCTTGGGCTCAGTGATGGTGATGACTGTTACAAAGTCCTATAGGCACAATAAGGAAGCAGCACCAGCCATAATAATTTCTAGGTCCATAATTTTTCTTGCATACAGCTCTGTTAAAAATGTGATTCAAGTCTTTGTAGTCAGTAATTGATGGCGTTGTTTTGAAGGCAGTTAGTTGTGATTATCTGAAGTTCTGCAGGGATCTCAAGTGTAATTTGGTACCAGGACTTGCCTAGTAAGTTCTTTTGTGAGACTTTTTCTCTGGAGTTTCCCATGGTGTGTTGATATAGTAACTGTAAGATATTTGATGAAAGGAAATATATTTACAGTACTGTACTGTACTATCTTGTCCATGTGCCCAATTTATATTTGGGTCACATTAAAGTTTTTCTTTTATTATGCTATATATAGAGAGAGGAAATGCAAGTTGTTGAATCAGATTCCTCTTTCATCATATTATCACATAACACCAAAACATTTACAGTATATATTTTGGAAGCAAGTGTACAAGACACAGTCAAGAAAAGGTTACATACAGTTGGGAGTCAGTTATTCATGACCATCCATTTTCCAGTCATTTCATGGAGTGATGTGTCATACGATATAGAAGTCATGGGCTCGACAGTGATGATGCAGCACTATAGAAAAAACTATTGCATCTTGTTCAGGCAAATAGTCATCATTACAGTTTAGCTCATGACATTTATTGAGTGCGACCCGATATTGCACTTATCTAGTGGATGAAGTTGGTACAGACCAGTTAGATGGCAGAACAGAGTGGAAGAGTATGTAAAAGAGAGAAACGTGAGGGGGAGGGGAGGGCTGGACCAAGTAAGGAGGGAGTGTTTAAACGGAAAGATGGAGACTCTTCTGCCGTGGCCACCCCCTTGGGGATAGTTCCCGAAGGGAGCGAGGCATCAGAACTATAAATAGATAGATAGAAGAGCCACGTGGGTGATTTTGTGTTTTGTTAAAGATGCATTATGTTGTGGAATAAGATGTTGACAAATTAGAGACCCACACTGCCACAAAACGGGACTTACCCGAGGGAGTCTGGTTAGTGTCAAAGCCTGGAGAAATCAGCAGACTTTAACTTTCCAACTGATTTTAACTCTGCTTAGCTGGACTGTACTGTATACCTAGAGATACTTTTTCAGAATTTCAACTACAAATTTGTGCAATGGTATGGGTTTAACATCTACATACTGTACTGAAATACTGTAGTCTAATTGATTACAATTAGATTAAGGCAAGTTACTGCACCACACATTCACACAAATGAGTATCAGTTAACAGAAGGAAATTGCCAATACTTGTATATTAAAGATTGCTTTTTTTTTTATAGGATCTTGTTTATAGACATAATAGGATAGACTTATGCCATTTATGTTGTGATAACATATGTACCTAGATGCTTTAACAATACCACACTTATAAAAATTTGGAGTACAGTATAGGTACTGACAACTAACCTGAAAATGATCCTTAAAAAGGAATTCAGGTAGTTGAGAGTTTGTGTAAGCTATACTTTTTTTAATGTTTAGTAAGAGTATATTAGATTCATATGCATAAAAAGCCATGGGCAAAGTGAATTCTAAACTTCAGATAATCATGCACTTATACTGTAATTGCCTATGCATGCAGATATGCAGTACAATCTAAAAGTGCATTTATATAAAGTACTGTATGCATTAAAAAATATTTTTTTATACAGTACAATACATATAAATCACTCTTTCTTTGGATTTACTCACACCATACCTACCTGTATATACCAGGAACCAAGGACACTAATACAGTAATGGCTGAAGCTCTGTACTGTATTATGTTGACTTGGAAATATTGCATCTCTTACAGTGCTAATCCTCTGCTCTGCAAATCACAGCCTTGCAGAGTGCAGTCAAAATTATGCCATATAGTCATTACTGTGTTCCTTTTGGATATTATGACTTTAAACATCAACAGATAATGGAGGATTTTTTAAATATATGATTTATAAAAGATAATATTTCAAATGTACACTTCAGTTTTTGTGCTTTTGGTTATGCATAATTTTATTGAGCCTAATGATCATCATAGCAGATGAAATGGCTTTGTTTAGCATTATGAAGCATCATAATCACATTTCCCATGACTTTTCTTGCATACAATCATCAAATGGGTATTTCTGTGGTCAGATTGAATTGCTACAAACTCCTCCAAACTATGATAGAAAACAGATAACGTTTCAGTACTTAATCATACAAAAGTAAGGAGTATGCCGTGTAGCATGATGTGAGGGAATCTGTAGCCCTTCAGTTTAACCACAAGTAACTACCCACTCAATATAATACTGGTGACAATGGTATCTTGTTGATTATATTATCCTTATATAGAGCATGATTTTGTTTATGGTTGCAGTCAGGAGCTGAAGTTTACCGACACTCCCTGGCCTCATTTTGTTATGTATTAGTAGTGTATACCCTGCATCATAGGGTATTAGGGACAAGGTGATGGCAATAATTTTGTGGTAGCTACTTTGTTTGGTCATCAATATCATTGCATAACCTATAACTTTTCTTGCATATGGATCAAAGTCACACTGCCCTTAGGTAATGAAATCCAGATACTGTTAAAATAAAAAATGGAAAGGGTCAATACAGTGTAGAGATTGTTTTTACCTTTCATCCACTAGCTGTAGTTAGGACGAAGGCGAAGGGGAGCAGTGATGATATTGACAGAAGGTGCTATATATAAAGATTATTTTATAACAATGAGCAGGGAGTGACAGCCAACTTCACATGATGACTGCACATTGTTTGTTTTGTTAAAGAAGGTTGACAACCATCTTTGGGCCACAGGGTCCAATGTGTGTGGTTGTATTGTATTTCCATATTGAGTGACATGTAAGTAACAGAGGAAGAAAATAAAAGGAATAAGGCATTACCTGTACATTACTGTATATTGTTTTCAGGCGAGCCCACACTCCAATAAGTATTCACCTTGAGAATTTGATACTTTACACAGTTGTTTACCATGAATTCATTACTGAATACTGTATAGCCATTCTCATGAAGCAACAAACATATGTACTGTAATTATTCATTTTATTAATCAACGAGTTTACAAGTTACAATCTCAAACTGCAATTACTTCTATTAAGGTTAATGTACTACATGAACTAAGTTGGTCTTTATTAAAAAAAATTATGAAATACTGACCAGAAATGCATATTATAGCTTCACCTTTCCACATTAACTTGATCTATAAGCCCTATCCCTATTCCAGCCACTAATTGCCGATACATAATTTATTTATATATATATACTGTATAGTGTTCTCTATTTGAATGATAAAATATGGGAGAAAAATGAAGTTCATATTTAAAATAAAATTTAATTAGTTTATAACAGTATTATAAGTAATTTTGTTTTTGCAGTACATACTGTACCTTGCTATTTCTATCTGGTATCTATTTTGTTCCTACTTTTGGGAGTACTTTGTCTTTTCAAAACTTGATCCTTAAATGTTATTCCAACCCATCCTTTTTTCACTGAACCTCATTTCTCCCAAGTCATGTCATAACCCTACTAACCACAAACTGAAAATATCTAACAAAGTTCACTACCTATTCCTAATTGACTATTAACTGACCTGAGTATATAGATGGATTGATAGGGCATCACTTGAGAATCACTAGTCCCTATGGCCCTGTCCACACGATTAAGCATTCTGCCAACTGAGCTTATTTCTCTCACTTCTTCAATAGTGTTACCAGATAGAACAGCCTCCACACTAGGAAAAACTGCTTGATTGTGTGGACGGGGACTAAGAAAAGGATGTGACTTGGTCACGACCAAGTCATCCACACTTGATTCATGCACTGAATTCTTGAAATTGTTTAATATTTTCATATATAGTATGTACTGTATTATTATTATTATTGTAAAGCACACACAGTCAAACATTATCCATAAACAGACCTAACTCTCATTACATACTCTGTCCATGCTAACACACTCACTTCATGCACTCAACTTTCACAGCAAAGCAGAAATGCCTATTATATCACCGATAAAAAAAAAAATCTGCAACTACCAAGTGATGTGATTGATCACTTTTGCATTCCTCAGACATTGGAGACAATCTAATTTTGCTGCCGACATCAAAATTTATAACAGCCATAAAATGTACGCTATATAAGGATTCTTTAATAACAGCATAAAACTATAAATTCTGCTTCCCAAGGTCCAGTCTTTTACTAAAAGAAGCAATTGTAAAAGTGTAAATAAGGCTCCTACTATAGTCAGATACAAATACAGTATGAAGCAAGTTTGGGCAGGAAGGCTATAGGACTTCCCAACCCAACAGTGTTGTCATTTAACACAAACAATGCATACAATATCACATGCCTTCGTGGCGGCGTTTACGTCGTAGGATCAACTCCCAAGGCTACCAAGGAAGGCAGCAATGGGTGCCAAACCGTCACAACAACCCCCCGCCGGGACTGCTCGGCCAGACAGCTTGAGGAACTTCAACAATAACAACATGCCTTCGTTATTTAGTATTTGAAATAGTCTTTAAAAAAAAGAACAAAAATTTGATATGATAAACCTTGATTATATGATTTTTAAATGTGTCGATATTTGGGATAATAACAGTCATTTATGTATGGAAGTGAATCCAGTACACAAGACACAATCTGTGAATTGTACTTCAAGCATTTATATTAACAAATCCAACCACTATACATCATTCTTTCATTTCATCATTTCATGAAATATAAGTAAAAGTCACAATTAACAACAAGCCCTCTCAGTCCACATGTAAGAATTGACCTATATCCTCTTGTCTCTCAGTTTAACACACACCTCCTATCTGTTGTCCTCTCTTCCTATATTATCCCTCATGTTGACTCACTCAATGATGTATGTCTGACTTTGTTTCTCTCTGTAATATATCACATCCCAGTCACTGTTTTCCCTTCACTCTCCCCTCCTCTTGTTACCAACCTCTGCTCTTTCCTAATTTCATAATTTGCATCTAATTATTATATTATCTATAAATATCTTTTCAATTTTATTCCATATCCAAACTAAATTCACACCTAAACAACTACTGTCCTGTACTATCCAAATCCTGGTAACTTGTCAATTTCCTGGTAACTCTTATCCATATCTTGACACCCTCTTTCTCCATTCTTTTCACTACTGTCTTTCTCCCTTGTTTCTCTCCTGTTTTTTTCTTTCAAATCAACACTATTAACTATACTTTGGTCCCTACTGTCCTCACTGCCTGCCCTCTCTCTCTCACCACCACTACCACATCCATCTACTCCATCCACTACATTCTGCCCACTATTATCCTCAGTGCCTCTCTTCTCTTTCTCATCACCACAACTGTCCACCAAATAACCAGCTCCCTCCTGATTATCCTTCATGTGGAGTGAAGAGATGAGGGTAGAGAGAGATGTGACTTCAGACTGCTTGGCCCCACACTTGCGTAGCTTCTTGTAGGTGCGCTTGCCCATGGGTTTCCTGCACCTCCCAGAGGCAATCATTTGTTCCTTGCTCTGATGAGGCACAGCTCCATGCTTGATCTGAAACCAACACACATCACATGGTAAGAACTGCCCAGTGGGGCTGACTTTATTTTCTGTGAATATTAGCCATCCCCCACTGGGCTAGAATAAAGATTATTGTAGGATCTGGTCACTTTCTAGTGGATTTGACGAGATCTGCTAACGTGGATTAAAAATCCATGTGAGGTGTAACGCAACCGGAGGCTCTCTTTTTTTTTTTTTTTCCACTGTGTGGACTGCCAGTACATGGGGTGTATTATCCCTTAGCATGCAGCAGTCTAAACTCCCTCCCCCTTATGGTTCCTTCAGGGCTAGTCTCGTGGTAAAGTGGACTTAGGCCCACAGCACTGACTGTGGGATCAAAGACCTTCCCCACAATCTCCCTGGTTCAATAAGCTCTGAAGGCCATACCTAGCCATTTGGTGAATGCACAGGGATTCAACTGGAACCACTATTATCACAGAGCATGATAATGATCATTTTGGAATAATGTTTCTACCAGTTAATTAAGTAGTTCACTAAGAAGCACTCCATTAGAGAAGAAGGTACAGAAGCAATGGTAACACAATGCCTTTAATTAAAGGTTCTCTTAGTCTAACCCTTACCTGGTACTGACAGAGGAGTTGGAGAGGGTGGAGAAGTGTTGTATATATGGACCAATCTTGCTCCAGTGTAGCCAGAGCAATGGCTGCCGTCTCCACTGTAGAGAGAGCATCCTCTGTGGGCTGTGTTCGGATGATGTACTTACTCACATACCTCCCGGAGAGACAAACCTAGAGTGTTGTAAAATATAAATTAGCTACTGAGTTTGGTTTCAAAGGGCACTTATGATTAGAGATACAGTATAGAAGTTTCTAATAGTGACAGAGAAGTAAAACTACTAATTATCATTACAAGTGAGAATAAAGCTACTGTCTGGTTAGATCCATAGCAACATACAAAAATGGTTGCAATTACAAAAATATAACCTAAGGGAAGAAGAAAATCTAACCTGTGGAAGAGCATGAAGGTGATGACAGTTGTGATACATGGACTTAGCCTGCTGCCAGGTGCCATCAATTATGATGATATTGTATGGAGGTTGGTGGGGACCAACAGGGGGCAGGGTATCCAGGCTGATGGCTTGCTCTCCAGGGTACATCAGGACTGAGTGTGGACTGGTTAGGATCTCTTCCAGCTGAGGGAACCTGGTAGCAGTTGCAGGAAAATTTTAAGTTTGATGACTGTGTGAGGTATAATGTGTGTGTGTTGTGCTATAATTAGTGGGATGAATATTGTGTTGTACAGTACTAGTGATTCCTGCAACTTTATCATTATTTTAGTCATATCAGTTAAACTGATGTGTTGACAATGCCGATATATATTATCATAGGTTTGAATTTTATTTGTTTTATTAGCACTTCTTGAACCTAATGCATTTTGAATGATTAATTCATTATAACTATACATCCAGAGCACACGTTTGTGTTAATGAATACAAAAATTTCCCTTTTATAATAATTATTTTAATATGGACAACATATAAATGTGGGTAGCCTTCAGTACTGTACCTAGAAAAGGAGAATCTCTTGCTCTTGACCTCAATATAAGCGTTTGGTGGAAGAGCAGCCTGAAGGATGGGGGCAGTGCGAAGACAACGCTTCTCCTCATGTGGGTGTTGTAGTACGACCACCCGGCACTCTGTCTCCACTCTGCACCCACTCAGCCCATGGCACCAACACACACCCAATGGACGCCTGCAAGGAAAGATTAGTCAGGTGGATGAAGGTTAATATACAATAGGGAGAAAACTGAAGCAGCAGTAGTAAATTACCAATACAGTGAATAGTACTGTACTGAAACAAACCTAGTACATGTACACTATAATAATTCAAATCAAATTCAAGATGGACTTAATACAGTATACAACACAGATACAGTACAGTACTTGTTTTTATGGTCTTTTATGAATTCCAATAAAATAAATCCGCCTAGTATATCTCGGCCAATGAGAATATAAGTTAAAGTGAGTTACCTGCAACGGTTACAGAGTGGACGTTTCTCTCTACGTCCTATCTCTATCTGGGCCAGGTCTGCTAACTGTGACAACTCCACGTCAATGTCCTCCATTCTGCACTGGCAAAATAGTGGGGATGTCAGATTATTCCACGTTTTAGGTTCAACAAGCGGTGATGTTATGTATTCAGTAATAAAAAAATATATAAAAAATCAGCAGCTGTATTCTGATAATTCCCAACATCACCTAACTGCGGAATTAGGGTATTAGGGTGCACAGGAAACACAAAAATAAATAGTATCTCCAGATTATGAGAAAATGAAGCATAAATACTGTATATAATTTTATAATTGTCCACATTAGCTTAAGGGGAGATTCTATTGTCGGTATATTGGAAGGCTACTGATTCCTCCTAACTCTACCATGAAACAGACTTGCTCAATGGCAGTACTTAGGGGATCCGTTTCATGGCAAAATTACTTGGAGGAATCACAGACCATCGAATTAACAAACAAGAAATAATACTTCCCCTTAAGTGCGATCATACGAATGAAAACTGTATTTAGCTAGACTATTGCCACTAGGTCTCACTATTTTGCCCCGATCATTTCCTGGTACTTTACTACGGTTATTTCCCGGTAGTTTGCCCAGGTTAGGTCTGAAGAAAATGCCATAGAAGAAAAGTGTCTTAGAAAGGTATAAAGTAGTGGGTAAAAAAGGTAAGAACAATGTCCTGTAATACCAACCAGCAATAGAGTAGATATTTACCAAGAAAACCTTCCCTTAAGTTTTTGCCAACTCATCACACCTTTTATATAATTACTCAACAAGTTTATCCTTCTCTTTCTTACATACTCTACTCAGTTTGACTCCTAACCAGCTTACCGGTAATTAATTATTACCACCCTAATTTTCAGCTTATATACCAACTAATTCCCCACACCACCACCACCATCAACAAGTTATTATTATTACTATTTACCCACATCTAACTCTATTAGACACCATAATAATAATAAACTCAGGTTCTTTATCACTTCACTTTATAATAACAAATTATGGAATTATTACAGAAGTACAGTACTTCATTCTTGGCTAAGGCCGTGTAGTGTTACCACATCCGGCTAAGTCCCGGTAATTTGCCCCGGTCACTTTATGATAGTTTGCACCTGTTATATCCCAGTAGTTTGCCCAGGTTAGGTCGCGGTAGTCTAGATTAGGTCAGGTCAGGTCAGACTAATTTCCAAATTGTATATCTCGAAAATGGGACAGTACTGAGAAACACCATAGATGAATAGTGTTTTATAATGGTCCAAAATAGTGGGTAATGATACTATAATATACAAAATAGTTAACTTAGTACTTCTGTAAATTTATCCATTATTATAATTTACCTAACTAGTTATATTATTAGGTATTATTATTATTTACCTACATTAGACATAATAATAATAACAACAAACCTCAGCTGGTAGTGTTAGTGTGTGTCAGGTCCACATCACACCTCCTCCTTTACCTTCTACAGCGCCTCCTTCACCTACAAAGTTCCCCAGCAGGCACCAGCAGGCTCTGAAGAAGGTACATACGTCAACTCACCTAATATAACCATAACTAACATTATCAACCAATCACAACTCACCATCACTATAAACCTCATCTATGATTGGCTACCACAGTCACACATCTCATACTATACTGTGATTGGTTGTTGGTTGTTTACCCCCATGGAGTGTCAGCCAATCACCGACCTTCCCGCAAAAACTTGGCGGGTCCAATCCAAACAACAGCTGACGGGGACCAGACATACACACCTACAACTACAGCTCATGTTTTTAGTCATTTTTATATATTTGTGCCAATTTCGAGTCCATTACCAAGATGGACGAGGAGTGTGAGATTGGTGAGTGTCTAATGGAAGGGTTAATGTGTCTGCAATACCATTATAACACCATAATAGTATTGGGTTTAGTAGTATCATTTTAGGTTTGGATTGGTGTAGTTTTTTTTTGTGTATAGTTTTAGAGTGGAGTGAACTGGCCTGAGGCTTTGTATGTCTACCTACCTATTCTCATGGGTGGGAAAGGGGGAGGAAAGGGTTATCTTCTCTATATTAAAAGAGGACTAACTTATATTGGTTTGTTTAACCAAGAAATTATTAGACTCGAGGTTTTGTTGACAAAATGTTGACTTGTGTACAGAGATTATTAAATGAATATATAAGTGTTTTACCAATTTTGCTTTGTTAAATTTTCCTCTCACAGTCTGGTTGATCACACACCCCCCATGACAACACAAAAACTTGCATTTTCTATGCATTTACACAAAACCACTAACATTAGGGTTAGGGTACTTGGGTACGTAGAAATGCCATAATTTATTGGCCCACAACTAGCATTGGATAATTGCTGTATATTGTTTATATATACTGTGCCGGGAGTCTATTACCTAACGTTACAACAGTCTGGAGTTAACATCTTCACTATTAACTGGAAGAGACATTGCCCTTTATATTTAGCAGAGATAGGTATTATTATCTTCACTACCTGGTGTGACATCATGACTTCACTATTAAGTGGAAGAGATATTGCCCTTTATATTTAGCAGAGATAAGTATTAACATCTTCACTAAGTTACCTGGTGTGACATCTGATTGGAGGGTGGGTGGAGGGGCGAGCGAAGCGAGCTGCGAGTGGAGGGGGCGAGTGCAGTGAGCAAAAGCACCCGCAGCGCAGCCGTGGTGGGCGAAGCCCAGTGCTTGTTAAGATATAAATTTTTTTGTACCTGGTATTGAAAAGTGGGAAAAAATGCCAAAAAATCTGTACTGTATTATTCATTGATGGGTCCCACTTGTCAAAAAGAGGTTCTAGATTAGCTACAAATGCTGTGTGCGTGTTTCAAGATGTATCAAACTTTCTTCTTTTCAGTGGCAGAAGTGGAGAAGCCCAATAAGACGAGTCCATTGGTTAAGGGAAAGCTGAAACAGAGTGAGTATAATCCAGGGTCAGAAAAGTTGTAAACAATGATTTGCAGAGTACTGTAATTCCTATGATATAGTAAGTTTATATTAGTCATTACTTATGAATTAATATAAAGAACTTCAAACCTATAGCTGTCATTATTGCCTATCACAAACAAGATTGACACCATAGAATTTTTCCAAATGTGTGCATGTGTAAATAAAGTTAAAGCTGCCATTGTTTGTGTGTACTAGGGATGTGTATTTCTTCATCTCATTAGAACAATCATAAGATTTAAGTTACAAAGGTACCCTAACTTATATTTTTATTCAGGTCAATAAACCTTGCCGGACAAGTTCTGGAAAACAATTATTTGGCTAAAGCGTGGGAAATATTTCAGGTCGTCTGCCGTTTTTGCCAATGAGTTCCCAGACTTCACCAAAGGCTGTCAGTCCTCTCACACAGAAAAAACGTAAGCTTTCTGGTGAAGGAGGCAGCTCACCCAAGACTCTTCGTAGTGAAAACAGGCAACCCGAAAGAGAAGCCAGACTTAAAACCGAGAAGAGTAATGACTCAAACCCAAAGGAGGCCAAGTCGGGTGAAAAGAAGAGAGGTCGCCCACCACTAAAGGAGAAGGTGGTAAAGGAGAAGAGGAAGAGAGGCAGACCAAAGAAGACAAGTCCAAAGCCCAATGGTAGAAAGAATAAGAAAGTTGACTCTTCCAGGTGAGCGAGTACTGCTGCTGGTCTCACACACCCTTGAAGCTTATCAGTCGGACTCTGAATTATTTCTGTGTAGTCATGCAGTATACTGTAGTAGGTTAATTGAAGCTCTTTGATTGCTTCTCACATTTCACATTCTGCCTTCAAAGCCTGTTTTCTCTTCTGATATATTTAGTACTGTATAATACTTTCATTCTGTCTGCAGCAATACTTTTCAACTCTTTTGGATTCTTGATTATATAAACACTTACCACTTATGGAAATATGTAAATTTATATTTTTACACAAGTTTAAGTCAATTAATGATAGGATTGTTTCTCTTTAGTTTATTATCAGATGATGAGGTGAGTTCCAGTGTTGATGATGAGAGTGAGCTGCCCCGTGCCAAGAAAAAAAACCTGGAGACCACAAGGAAGTTGTTGGGAGGACTGTATTGTGAGCCCACCCAGGAGGCCAAGATCTCAACCTCCACCACTACAGAAGATGGGGAGGCCTCAGAAGACGAGGAAATATCAACATCTAGTACCAATGGTTCATTGAAGAGCCAGGTCATGGAAGGTGAAGGTGAAGAGCAGATTTCGCTTTGTAGTTCGGAAGAGGAGGGGGAGGAGGAGGAGGAACTGGAGATAAGCAGAAAGAAAGAGACAGAAGGGAAGGATTCAAGTACAGGTAGTTCCAAGGAGGAGGATGTGGAGGTGAGAGAGAACAAGGTAAAAGGCAGTACAGACACACAGAAGAAAACAGGAAAACTGCCAGCAAAAGAGGACAGTGACAACAAGAAGTATGATGAGAAAAAGGGCAGTAGTGATGTGGGAGATGATGAAAGTGTATCCAGCAGATTTGAAATGAAAAAGAAAAGGGTCTTGCCTCATAGAAAGAAGGGGGAAAAAATGGCAGAACAAGGAAAGAATGCACATAATGCTAAGACACCAGAAGATAGGTCAGAGAAGACAAGAGAAAATCAGAAGAAAACAGATACCAAGGCTGAAACCAAAAGGGGCAAGAAGAAGAGAACACGCTTAGGGAATGAAGAAAGCGTGGGGGTGAAGAAATACAAGTTGGCAAATGGCAAACCTGGGAAGGAGGGTGGAAAAGGAAAGAAAGTTGAAAACAAAGATAGTGAGGAAAGAAAGAGCAATGACAGTGATAACAGTGTGAAAAACAATAGAAATGATAATGAGGAAGAGGGTGCAGAAGATTGTAAGGAAGAGAAGGAAAGTGATCAGAATGTGGACACTGATGTGAAGCAAAAAGAAAAGGAAGCCACTGAGCAGGATGAAATTGTAGAGAACCTTGATGGTGCTATTGGAAGTGAGAAGAGAGACTCAGAAGATGATGAAGCTGACAGCGAAAAAAACAAAGATAAAAGTGAAGCAATAGAAGATGGCAGCTTGAATGAAGAAACTGGGGAAAGTAAAACCAATGAGCATACATCTGAGAGCAGCACATCAACCCCAGGCAAAGAAAGCAAAATAAAAGATGCAAGTGAAAATGATCGAAAGACAGAAAACTCCAAAAAACGTAAAAGAAGGAGGCCTAACAGTAACGAGATTGGAAAGGGCAAACAAGTAGGAAGAAAAGAAATGGACAGAGACTCATTAGGTGGAAAAGAGAAAACTGCAACTCCTAAACAGGACGGAGTGGTTTCTATTGCTAAGTTCTTCAGCCCTATTCCAAAATCAGAAGAAACCAGGAGGAAAAGTTTGGGAAGTGAGAAGAAAAATCAGGAGCAAGATAATAAAAGAAAGGAAGTCGGAGATAATACAGAAACGAAACACGATAAAGAAAGGAAAGAAGAAAAAAATAATGATGGAGAACAGGCAGATGAGAAAGAAGTCAAGGAAAGTGGTGATGAAAATAAGGAACAGCAAGAAAACAGAGAGGAGGTGGACTGCAAAGGAAGTCAGAAACATATGGAAGGAAAGGAGATCATAACTAATGAGGCCAGCAATCAGAAGGAAGAAGATAAACAGCTGATGGACAAGAGCAACACTGAGGAAGATGAACAGCAGATGAATGAGAGCATGAACATGGGGAGCGGTGACACGAGTTTGAGCCCCAGCACTAGCAAGTCTCCCACCTCTTCTACCTTGAATTCCAAGGCGCTCACTCCCAAGACTGCTTCAGGGCTCCCAGAGAAGAAACTCACTCCCAAACAGAAGATGAGAGTAGAAGAGTTTCAGAGAAAGAGGCTAGAGAGGGAGAAGAAGAAACAGGAAGAACAAGCAGAGAGAGAGAGGAAGAGGAAGGAGGAACAGGCTGAGAAAGAGAGGAAGAGGAAGGAGGAACAGGCTGAGAAAGAGAGGAAGAGGAAGGAGGAACAGGCTGAGAAGGAGAAGAAGAAAAAGGAGAAGGAGGAAGAGAGGATAAAGTTAAAGGAAGAAAAGGAGAAATTGAAGGAGGATCAGAAAAAAAAGAAACAGGAGGAACTAGAGTGAGTAAATTTGATCATCCAGAGTAAATCTGTTTTACACACCAGTATTATAGTTTACCCATTCCATAATGATTGTTGTCTTGTTACATATTCTACAGCATAACACTGGCTCTTTATCTTGGTTGGGAACATATCTTTCATCCAAAGATTAATCATTTCAGTATTTTCACCTTGTACTTTCTCTTGACAACTTCAGGATATTGTATAGGTATTTTAGTGTCTAATTATACTTTTATTTTTTTAATTATTTTCTCACGTACTCCACAGTGCTAAACGACAGACAAAGGAGGAAGAGAAACAGAGGAAGGAAGAAGTCAAGAAGCAGGCAGAGAAGGAAAAGAGCAAGCAAACAGAAAAATTAAAAAATAAGTTTGCAAGTTTTTTCGTCGCCAAGAGGCGTGAGGTAGAAGGGGAGGAGGATGAAGACAGCGGGCTCTTCATGCAGTTTAGGGTAAGAGATTATACTTTATAGTCTGTTAATCTGGAGGAGGCTGGATTCCAAAGGACTTGGCTTCTTCTAGTGTCAGATTTTACAGCTGAGCACCACTGCATTTATCTTTAATACAGTATACCGATACAGTGGACTCTCCAATAACGCGGTTTTGAGTAACGCGGTTTTGATTCAACGCGGTATAATATATAGGGGGGATATGATTAAATAACATTATTTGTTCGATTTAACGCGGCCACGCTCACCCGATTACCCACACTACTTTTGGCGGGAAGCAGGGTGAGCTGCTCAGGCCCGCTCTCTGACCAAACAGACACGACTTGATCAATTCTTTAAAAGGAAGACAGATGTGGTGTCAGAGGAAGGTAACACGAGTGTGGAAGGAGAGCGAGGAGGTGTGGAGGGAGAGTGGGGTGTGGAGGGAGAGCGGAGTGAGGAAGGAGAGCGGGATGTGGAGGAAACACAGAGTGAGGAGGGAGAGCGGGGTAGGGAGGGAGAGCGGAGTGAGGAAGGAGAGCAGGATGTGGAGGAAACACAGAGTGAGGAGGGAGAGCGGGGTGGGGAGGGAGAGAGGGGTAGGGAGGGAGAGAGGGGTGGGGAGGGAGAGAGGGGTGGGGAGGGAGAGCGGGGTGGGGAGGGAGAGAGGGGTGGGGAGGGAGAGCGGGGTAGGGAGGGAGAGAGGGGTGGGGAGGGAGAGCGGGGTGAGTAGGCAGACTGGAGTGACGAGTGTTAAATGTGAAGGAAAGTGTACCGTTACTTTACAAATATAAATAAAACGAGAATGTGGGTTTTTGTTGTTTGAGTCACCAACTACATACTTTAGTTTGACTCTACTATTCATACATTAGAGTAACAAAATCCCCAAAAGGTAGACTTTTGCATTGTCCAGGAACGCAACCCCCACTATTACCATTGTTTCCTATGCGGAAATTAAGTTTAAATAACGCGTTTTTTAATAACGCGACGTCTCCAGGAACGTAACTACCGCGTTATTGGAGAGTCCACTGTATATCACATCCAAGAATTGTAATTGTTAGAGAGTAACTCTAATATGCTCATCATTGTAGTTGTAGCCTATTAGGTGTATGAATATTAATGTGATGAGGTAAACTGATCCCCAGTTTTCTGACGTCTTTCTCGCTTGGATTATGCGCGTTTTGTTACGTAATATATGTAATTCCAGATTAAAGAAGACATGCGACTGGCCCCACTACACCGCTCACAGCTCACTTCAGATCAGATAGCTAATCTTGACTCCTGCTTGAGTACCCCTGGTGTGAAGCCATCCACCAAGAACTACCTGAAGGCATTGGGGACAAAAGAGTATGTGAAGGGTTCTGCTCCACGCTCATGGCCTCGCAAGAAAACTAAAGATGTTGACAATGATGTAGAAATAATTGGTATGTACTGCATTTTTTAAAATTATAATTTTACTATACAGTACTGTACTAAAATTATGTAGTACAAAGGCCTTACTAAATTTACCTTAAATCAGGGGTCTTCATTGCGCGGCTCGCAATGACCTGATTGGCGGCTCCCAAGAGAGAGAGAAAAAAAAGAATCATCAATAATCAGAGAAAAAGTCTAAAGTATTAGATATAAATTGCATCACTAGCCTATGCCGTTTCAGATGTATCATTTAATAAAATTGCTAATGGGAATAGGCCTAGTGACTCTGGCAATGCT
The DNA here is from genome assembly GCA_034508575.1 of Petrolisthes manimaculis. Classification (NCBI taxonomy): domain Eukaryota; kingdom Metazoa; phylum Arthropoda; class Malacostraca; order Decapoda; family Porcellanidae; genus Petrolisthes; species Petrolisthes manimaculis. The sequence continues at coordinate 60,462 of JAWZYT010000401.1, read as the reverse complement.
TTACTTTTCATAATTATTCAACAAGGAGAAAAGAGAGAGCACCCATTATACAGGAATGATGAGAGAGAGAGAGAGAATGAGCCTTCTGTACAGGAACTGTATGTGTAGGTTAGGTAAGTGGTTATGGAAATCCACAAAAATATATAATTTAGTTCCTATATATACAGTATTTTGTTTCTGTTTATCCGTGTGGTTTATGCGGCTCTCACTCTGAATATGTCCTGAACTTTTGGCTCTTGAAAAAATTAGTGAATAACACAGCCTTAAAGGATATGGTGGACTATAATCTTTGTTGTCATTATTATACTTACCAGGGAAGACCATAATGGAGAAGAGAACTATAAGCACTGCTATTGTGTTCATATCGGTATTGTCATAGAGAAATATGTTGATTGAAAACTAATTCTGCAGTCTTGGTCATAATGATCTGAACGTCAAAGATACTGTTTAGTAACCATGTTTATTATTTACAGAGGAAGATGATGAGGAGGACCCAGAAGAAGCAGCACTGGACACAGCAGTAATGCAGGATCTTGGCAATGAGCCACTTCCCACAGGCAGCCAAAGTCGAGCCAAACTGCTCCTTTTCTTTGAGAACCGTCGGCCGGCATACTGGGGCACCTGGAGTAAGATGAGTGTTGCAGTATCGGGACGCAGACCTTTTGCTCGAGATGTGAGTAAAGTATTGTATGAAAGTGCTTGAGGGGAAAATTACAGGGTATCTAATTAGGATTGGTTCCTTACCTTTTTAAGGACCCATGCCCCTTAAATTTTTATATCATGTTCCTGTACCTCCTATATATATATACACCATTATGTCTACTTTATATATATATAAATGTCTTTATAATATACTGTAAATCTTTTAAAGTGCTGCATAGGAGGGCATGTCTTCTTATACCCCTCACTGTGAGGTCTCATATCCATGGTTACAATCCAGTGGTGTTTATAGTAGGTAATGAGAATACTGCTAAATAAAGTGGTGTATGTATGGGGAGGAGATAGATGAACTTAAGCTTGTGTTATTGGGGATTCTTCACACCAGAAATCTCATGAAGCAAGGTTTTCTGGAAACTACTCTCTGCAAGACAAACACACACCACTGAGAATTTGATACCTGCCTGTTATGATAAAGCATAATTTGAAATGTCGGACACATAGGTTCTGTGTTTTAATTTTATTTTTATTATCCAACAGGGTGTCTTTGACTATGAGTATGACAGTGATGATGACTGGGAGGAGGAAGAGACAGGGGAAAGTCTGAGTGACTCAGAGGGGGAGGAGAAGGAGGAGGATGAAGACCAGTACGAAGTGGACAATGACTTCTTTGTCCCCCATGGTTACCTCTCAGATGACGAGGCCAAGAGTGATCAGGAGGAGGTGGTGGAGCAGGAGATGGATGAGGTTCCACAGGTGAGATGGAGAAAAGTGGTAGTTGGGTGGAAGTAAAGTAAATGGATAAATGAAAAGGTTTCCAATTTGAGAGCTGCTAATTACAGAACTACAGTCTGCATGGATATAACTAGAAACTAATGCACCACTTTGCTATTGCTAACATAAGATACTGTATAGGCCATAGGGGAACTGTAAATCACAAAAATTCTCTGTACTGTACTTGTAAATATCCGTTAACTGCTGTTCTCAGGTTGATGGAGGGCGAAATTTGAAACTGAAGCAGAAACAGGCTGAGTTTGACAAGGAGATGAAACGCAAGACAAAAGAACTGAAGCCTCGCTTGATTGGCTGCCTTTGGTTAGCTGATAAAAACAACAACCCAGGTATAGTGTAGATATTAGTGCATTGTTTCCATACTTAACCTTTAAAGTTTTTGTACAGTTAAGGGAAATTGGTCTTGATATTAATTAAATTAAACCTTGAAGCGTAAGGCAATGTTTGAAGAAAATAAGTATAGTACTTAACGATCAATGCATCATTTCTCATGGCATGAAATCCACAATACAGTAAAAGTCCTGTAATCCGAATTGCAGGGGACTGAAGGTCATTCGGACTATTGATTTTTTCGGACTATTGGTTGGACCTCCAAATACAGATATGGAAAAAGAAACACACAAATTATAGGGTTACAGTAAACCCTCGTTATTTGGGATCAATTGAGGGGAGACCCTTGACGAGTTATCAGAAGATCTGAGATATCCGAGTGCTTAAATTTGATGCGTAATGTACGACTGTCTGTCTGTACACCCAAGGCCATATATATCTCTTGGCCTTGTGTACACTCACTCTCAAAACTATGTGTGCTTTCACTCGTATTTCTGGTTCCCATACACAGCTAGTAACTAAAATAATTCTAAACTTGAGCCCAAAGTATGGAAAATAAATGTTTATAAAGGTTATTCATTCTAAAAGGTTAGGCCTAATAGCGTGTGTAGTGCGTGACGAGTTGACAAGTTCAGTTAACACCAATAATTCATGAGTTTCTACTCATACAAACACATTTCCTCAGTTTATATTAATTATTCTTTGTAATTTTCTCATACAATCACATGCACTTTTCACCATATCAAATGTCTGTACCGGGATATGTGTTAAAAGTATGAAAAATGCCCGTATTGAGAAGTTGTTCACTATAAAGGGGTTATGTTTATCACGCGTGTATCAAGCCAGAGCCTTCTAGAAGGCTCAGCTGATCAAGCCAGCGTGAGTGACAGTGGGGTGGAAATTTCAGTTATCACTAAAGCTCATTGAATTTTCATTCGTACACAAACATTCCTTAGTTTGTATTAATTAATTTTGGTAATTTTCTTTGAAAAATCACTTCCACTTAATATTAATTTGCGCATAGGTACGCCTAATAGGTGTGAGAGTGTGGATGGCCCAGCTGTACGTGAATCATGTAGGCAAATGTGACGATACACCCGGAAAATCCCCACATAGGCCACTCGGGCACCAAAATTGAAATTTTTATTACCACTTTAAAAAATTCGGACTATTGGGATTTTCGGAGTATCCGTGGTCGGATTAACGGACTTTTACTGTAGTAATATTTTCACTTGTGTTATTAGCTGTGATTTTATAGTTTTGGATGTTATGCTTTTCAAATGGTGTTAGAAGAATATATGTTTTTTAATATTTGGTATCACATGACCTTTGTTGTTGTGGCACCAGAAAGGTTGTGGCTGTTGTTTTAGCCTCTGTTCGTGTTGTCATAAATGCAGCAGCCTTTTGGAAGCTGACAAAGTATGCTAATTTTTTCCAAAGCTTTTTTATAGACAATAATTTGAAGGATTGTTTGTATTGAATACTTTATATTATTTCTCTGTATCTTGTCAACAGCATACCATCAACTGCTCAAGGTACTCGATCCTTACAAGGCAGTGGCCCTCTGCCCGCTTCCTATTGACACTCTGGTCATGGGACCAGAGGGGGAGGAGAGGGTCCAAGAGGAGGACGGAGGAGTTCCTACTGAGGACAAGAAGCCCAAGTTCTACCGAATGTTTCCAGAAGGAGGTAGGTCTGTCAAGGATTTTCCTTGGATATTGTGGTTAACCTACAAGGTATTGATTATTATGTGTTTTTTTATAATTTGCTTTATTCTATTTGTTTATACATTTTCAATTCATATAATATTATATCCTTATTTATTTCTGTTTGTCTTTTTCTCTAATTTTGTCTCACTTTTTCATAAAAGGTAGCTCCGTATGTCTTATAATACTATTTTTGTTATTTTTGTCTCATAATATAGAGGAATTTTTTTTCTATGTTGGAATTTGCTATGAATATGAAGACTATAACTAGGTATGTCAGCAATTACTGAAGGCAGTGAGTGTCTCAAACCATACTTGTTTCATTTCAGTGAGAAATATTCATAAGCATAACAATTATTTGTGCATACCTGCTTCTCATAGTCAAATACTCTTTAGTCATGGAAAATAACAGTTAACTTTTAATTTCTGTACAATATTAGGGGTATTACATTATTGTTAATCATTTCAAAATTTCTCCATGCTCTGCAGTATTGCTTATGGCATTTAAATGGCACTGCCTCACACCATTGTTTGTCAATTTTAAGCATTATCAAACATTATAAAGGGCCATTCATTGTACCTCTTTATCTGTTATTATAATTTAATTTTCTTTAAAATATCAGGTAGGAGAGGTAGAAAAAGGGTGCACTGGACAGCTACACAGACCAAAAATGGCAAAAGGCAGAGAAATGTCAAGGAGACTGATGTATATGGTGTGTCCAAGAAGAATGTGGCCCGTCGTGCTGTAGGAAAGCCTTGTTCTGATGGTTGTTTTGACAGAGTGACATTACCCATCATTAGAGAACTCTTCAATACATTTTGGGCCATTGGGAACTATGCTGCCCAGAATACCTACATCCAGAGGCTTGTTGTGCCTATCAAAAAAACAGATGCTAGAGTGAGAGGATGTAATTTTAAGTTTTCATATAGTGTCATGCATGAGAACATCAGGAATCCGGTATGCAGACGGGGCTTTTTATCCATTTTCGGCATTACATGGTAGCGTCTTAAATTTGCAGTTGACAATGTTGCAATGGTTGATCAATGTGGAAGGTCCCTGTCATTGATAAAAATAGTTGATGATAAAGCACAATGTGTTCGTGATCACATTAATCAACTACTGACTCTAACGAGCCCTTACAGTCGTGCCACAAAACCACACTTACGCTACCTGGAGTCACATCTGAATATTGCTAAACTCTATGACAGTTATATTCAGTGGATGTTTGTTAATTATCCGCAAGTTGAGCTTGTCACCCAGGTCTACTACCAGCAGACATTCACAAGTGAATTCAATATTGCTTTTAAGCCACCCAGGGCAAATACTTGCAAAACATGTGACCATCTAGCTGTTACCATCAACGGAGCAATTGAAGAAACTACTAAACAGACCCTGAAAGAGGAGTTATTGCAACACAAGGAAAAGGCAAATGCAGGCCAACGTTTGATGGAAAAAAAGGCTTAGAATAAAAATCAAAATGTGCGTGTTATATGCTTGGACCTACAGCAGTCCCTCCCTGTCCCAAAGCTGTCCACCAGTGCTGCTGTATATCGTCGCAAGCTTTGGATGTATAACCTCTGCATCCATAACCTGAAAACTAGGATCTCTACCATGTACTTATGGGATGAGGTGACAGGTGGTTGTGACTCAGTCGACATTGCCAGCTGCCTGAAGCACTGGATCACTGAAGAGTATAGCAAGGGAAAGTTTAATCATCTTACTGTCTTTAGTAGCAATTGCCTTGGGCTAAATAAGAATATGAGTCATGTTCTGAACTTTCTACATGAAGTGCACAGTGGACGATTAAGTGAAGTGGAACATGTGTACCTACCTCCAGGCCACTGTGTCTTACCCTGTGACCAGAATTTTGATGTCATTGAGAAGAGGCTTGCCCGCCATGGTGACATCCCAGACTTTAAATCTTACTGTAACATCATTCGCACAGCCACCATACCCCCTTATCCTATTGTAAAGATGTGTCGGCAGAATTTCTTGAGCATTGATGCTTTAAGAAAAAATGTGGCAATCTAGTATCCCTGGAACTGCTCAGTAAATCTTAAAGATGCCACACAGTTTATCTTTAGAGAACAGTATCGAGTAGGATACTATATCAGCATGGATTACAGTCATACAACTTTGACACCAGTGAGACTACTATCAGATAGTAAAATTTCCGATCTTACTTTGTTTAACCTTGCTACTATGCAGCTCCAACCCAAGTATGATGGACCTATTCCCCTGCCGGCTGCTAAGGTAGCTGACATCAAGATGTTATTGTCATGCATCGGTTCTGCCTTCTCCAAATACCTCACCAACATTGTAGCAGACCAGGAAATGTTAACAAACACATCTAGAACTGTAGTTATGGAAAATGAGAATACGGTATCAGATGCTGACATTGACCTTATTGACTATGTCAGTTAAATTGGTGAATAAGGTTATCATTTATTGAAAAAGTTTCCATTGTTAATAGTAATAGTATTATTATGGTATATTATTACTATATTGTTATTAATGATAAATGTGAGTTTGACCCATTTCTTAGCAATATCAAGATAGTTGAAAGAATATTGTTGTCTTAAGATCTTTATTAGGTTTCCTAAATGTTGCCCACTATGCATTGGTTGTGGATTGTCAGTACTGTAATATACTGTGTGTGTGTGTGTGAATTTAGAGGGTGATGGAAAGCTAGTGGCTGAGGTGGTCATGGTGGTGATGACAGCAATGGCAACAGTAGGTGGTGTGTTACTGCTATATTGGTATTTAGTTTTCTGTACTTCTATAAAAGGAAGTAATACTTGTTACGTGAGAAATAAAATATAACACAACTTATCATTGAGTTTGGCCATATTGTTAGTAATTCAATTAAGTTGTCTGTAATAAATTTGTCTTCAAGAATGGCTGTTTTATATACCTCGCATCTACTGTATTTGTTTACTGATATTTTGCTCCATTAACAATAATATTTATTAGTAAAATTTGATTGTGCATGGTAAATAAATGCTTTGAGTTTTTATAGGGTCAGAATATAATAATGTACACTCAAGTATAATGTTATTTTTTCTTGTGTCTTACAACTGGATTTTCCTCCAGCTGTACCCTCACTGATCCGTCTAGTGCATGGCAACCGCAATGGCAAGTCTTTCCTCACCAGTGAGTTCCGTGACTACCAAAGAAAGGATTGCATAAAGGAGGGTGAGTGTCATAATTACTGTATAACTTGTATTTTGTAATTACTAAGATTGGAAACTGTCACTGTATTTATAATGAAAACTATTCATTGATTTGGTGATCTATCTTAACTCATAATCATGTCTTTACTTTCAGTGTCATCTATAGAACTGTTTACAGACAAATGGCATGATATAATGCCACTTACCCCTTAAAGTGACAGGCCATGTGGCATTTGATGTTAAAAATTATTTAAGTTAATGCTCATCCTCAGAACAATTGGGACAACCTGATAAATGACATTGTTTGGTGACAGGTAAGGAGAGAAAATATTTCATTAGTCAGTGTTACAGAGGAAGCTCTAAATACAATGCAGTCTTGTTACTTGAAAGGAAAGGCTTTAATTTGACAGTATATTCATAAAATATTATGAGTAATAGCATATCCTCAAGTGGTATTTATTTTTTGTGCTTCTGTATCCTGTTGTTAATAGGACAAAAACCATTTCATTACGGTTGCTCAGGGAGTGATTTTGTAAGTTTGGGTGAACAGTTGAGAGGGGCAATAAAGTATGAAGAGAGAATTCACAAGAAAGCTATAATCCTCTAATGAAGATAGTGCAGTGGCTACATGTGTTACTGTCCTTCCTTACTTTCTTTCCCAGAGGTGCCGTTAATTGCAAGAAAGAAGATAGAAAGGAAAGTGAAGGAGCTGGGACGGTGGTGCAAGTGCCCAGACGAGGGACCCATGCACAGTGTTATGATGTGGTCAGTGCTGCTCTTGTGGTTTTGGGTAGGGTTGGGTTGGTTTAAGAATTGTAGTCATGGAAGATTCATATATCATACTCTTTGAATTTATGCTTACTTGTATTAACCATAACATGCATGAAAATAGGAGCTACTGGGTTTGATAGAAGTTTAAGGTTCAACTTGTTGAATATACAGAATTGTGTCTAGAAAAGTAAAGTCGGACTTGTGAAAAATCCAATTTATCAAACACCTCTTAGAACCAATTGCTTTTTGTATGTTGGGGACTGCCTGTTCAGTAATTGAAAGAAATCTGGTACTCAATTAGGTCTGGATGATATGTTCATTCCGTTGCAATGACAGATAAGTAGCAATTCCTCTGCTTTTGCTCCATGTGGCTAAAGTTTGCCCTATGGGAATTGTACATGCATGATAGCCACTAAAGCCTTTAACCATATACAAAGGGTAATGGGGAAAATCTTATAAAATTGTCTTATTCCCCACCAGGTATGTGCCAAAAGAGATCAGAGAGAAATATGGACTAGAGGACCTGACGCTTCCCAACACTTGGACATACATAAATACACCCAAAACACAAGATGATCCCCAACAGGCAGCAAGCACAGAGGATGCAGGGACTAACAAGACACCCAAACATCAGACCATCACAGCATTCACTAGGAAGATTGTACCTGGATCTGCTCACCCACCCTCACTCTTAACCACCCCAGTCAGGGACAATAAACAAAACCCCAAGACCCCAAAGAATGTCCCCATCACAACATTCGCTAAGAGAATAACTCCAGGCCTTGCATTGCCTTCCACCACCACCACCACTTCTACTCCTACACCTTCCCCATCTACGACTGCCCCTACGCCTTCCTCCACCCCGACTTCCACATCCACACCGAAGTCACACACCAAGGCAGACGGTAGTCCAGGGAACAACCAGGCCTTAGAATCTTCACCCAATGTCTCCAGAGAACTAAGAACTGGGAATAAACCTGGAAGGAAAAGGAGTCTGACAAAATCACAAGGAGTAATCCCACCAAAAACCTCAATTGTCTCATTCTTCAAAAAAAACTCTAGTAAACGAGACTCTTTGTCGAAAACAAAAAGTCCTTCCAATGTTGGATCAAGCTCTCAGGAGGAAATGGATTGTATTGTTATAGATTGATCATGCAGACCTAATCATCTCATGTTTTAATACTTTATTATTCATATTAAGATCATTAAGGGAGTAGTGTTGGGTTCATTCAGGAGTGTGTTTATAAGTCATTCACTGCATTTCGTTGGACATTGTATTTTGGAGCTGGATGTTTTGTAAATTTTTTTAAAATACCTTTATGTCAATTTTAGTAGCAAAAGGAAATGGTTAGGACCTTTCGTCAGTGAGTGTAACTACTGTAACACTTAATAGGTGCAGACTTAAAAGTGATATGTATAGCTAGAACAGATTGGTCTAATACTGTATATTTTGTCTCAGTGAAACTGAAAAAAATTAGGAACTTACTATCTTAAAATGTGTACAGTTACTGTGCTTTGAGAAAAATAATCCCAAGTAAAGGAAAACCTCTTCTATCTTTGAATCCTAGTAAACCTTGCCAACTTGTACTAGACGTTCCTGTCATAATGTTGAATCTTGGGTTTAATTTACAGTATACTGGTTGATGTGGCTCGCTTTACCTTCCGAGAGCTGGACCTTCAATACATATACCAATTGTTAACATCAAGTGTTGTGGTGGTAATGGTTGTGCCTTCCCCCTTCTGATCACTATCACCATGGGCTGTTCCTGCCAATCATCAATCACCAATACCACTGCCATTATAAACATCACTTCACATCTATATCTACTCCACTTCTTCCATCATCCATATCCACAATATGTTAACCCCACATATTAAGATTGTGGGTGAAATATGTGTGGCTGTGACTATAGAGTTATGTACCATTATTGCAGACAGACTTATTCATATACTGTACTTGGTAGTGCATCTTAAACTCAATGTATGATCAGGAGATAGTTTTATTTTTGGTGTTTAATGTTTAAAATAGCAATAATGGTATGCTTATTAACAATTAGAAATCTTTATAATTTAATATACTGAATTTACTGCCTTTTTATTGTCTATATAAATTAAAATACTACACTTTCTTATGTGTTTTCTTTAATTAATTTCTTTGGAAGAAGTGTTATTGTAGGAGGAAGAATTATATAAATAGTAAAGAGTAAAAGTAGGAAGTGTTATGGCGGGTAGGGGAAAGTAATATGGTATGGTAAGAGAGTAAGGAATGGGCTTAGTGAATGATTGTGGTGATTGATAAGTGAGGTGTTGTATTTGTTTGATAAATATAAACATTGCAATTGCATGAACACAGGAGAATGAAAGTAATGTCATAAAATGTGAATTTGAGAAGTAACCCTCAAGATGGATTGGCATTGTCTCAGGGATTGCATTGGAAAAAAAATACACCCATATACTTTTATGTTGACAAAATAAGAGACAATACTATGTAATAATTCAAGTAGAAAAGTGAGTGCAAGAGTAAAAGTAAACTACAAAATTTAATAAGATGAAAAGCACATTAAAAATAGAATAGGAAAAGGGAAGTGAGGCACCGTTGAAAAAGTGTATAATATCTTGGTTGTTGTTGTCACTTGTCACTTTTGTTGTTAGTCATGGGAGTGTGAGGAGAGGGGAGGGCAGAAGTTAGAATACATTTAATTTTCCTTTTTCTTTTTTCACGTGATATGATCGAGGACAAACTGTATAAAAAAAAGTAGAGGTGAGTTTGGCTAGTTTATTCCTTTTATTTTGAGATTCTGGAATATAAACAATTATAATATAAAGAGGAAAGAACTTTTATATTATATGGGCCGTATGCAAGAACCTCTGTGTTACATACGATGGCCCTGTTATTTGTCTATGTAGTCATCGTATCGGTACCCCACTTCATCGTATACACCATGAATGTTATTGAATACGGCCCATTGTTTCTTTACGAATATATTTAAGGGGGTGCGGGAATAGGGGGACAGGCTTGGGGGGGGTGCGGGAGTAGGGGACAGGCTTGGAGGAGTTTTGGGGGTGAGGGAGTAGGGGGACAGGCTTGGGGGGGTTAGGAGGGTGCAGGAGTAGGGGACAGGCTCTCTACCCACCCCAAGCCTGTCCCCCCTAATCCTGCACCACCCCAACCCCCCCCCAATCTTGTCCCGTACTCCCGCACCCCCTTAATGTTAGAGTAATACCATAATATTTCCATATGCAAGAACATTCGTGGTATAGACGATGGTGTAGTACTAGTACAGCGGTTCCATGGACATACAACATAGTCATCGTACCAGTACCACACCATCGTATAGCCTACACCATGAATGTTCGTCAATATGGCCCTAAACTACCAAGTCCTAACTTAGGTTAACTTAGGTAGTGGTGAGATGTCGAGCATTAATTAACCAAGAGGTAAAAGTTAAAAAAATAGAAAACCATATTTTTCATTTTTCTTTTTTTTAAATCCATCACTCCCTGTTTTTAAATGATGAAATTTAAGTAAGTGTGCCAGACTGCCAGTGCATATTGACTGTGTTTGTCCCCCCCCCCCCCCCCCCGAGAGGCTAGATTGAGGGGTAATACAGTAGAGTTAGTCTGATTTTATAAAAAATGGTTAAAATGCACTAGTATACTGTAAAATAACTTTTCAAAGCAAAAACAACCTACAATTAAAATTTAAAAGAAATTGGTAAGTAACTTCCTTTACTGTGACTTTTCTTAACTATTCCCGTATCTGCAAAATTATAGGAATTGAGAAATGAAATAACTTTTCCACGAAAAAATAGTTTAATAATACCACCTTATTTGTTTCTGCCAGGTGCACTTCTATAACCATGGAGGGAGATAGTAAACCTTCATTCCAAAAGAGGAAGGAAAATGGAGAGACACAGTCACAGGACACCACACAAGAGCACAACAAGGAGTCTGAGAGGGATGCTGCTGCTGCTGAGAAAATGGGAGAAGATACGGTGAAGAGATTAGAAGGAGTACCGGTAGCTCAGCAAAATAAAGGGGGTGACCAAGATGAAGGGAAGGAAGACTCTGAGGAAGAGTCAGAGGAGGAAGAGGAAGAGGAGCCCAAGTTGAAGTATGAGAGGATGAGCGGAGACCTGCGTGAGATACTCAAGAAGGACGGTGCCTCGTGTATTGCTGCTAATTCCAAGGTGCAGGGTTAAATCTCACTTTGAAGAATTTTCTCTTTGTTGTATATTTTTTGCTCTTGTTATACTTTAGAACTCCTAAGGTTTTCAGGGACTGAGTCTTATTGAGTAAAATGCTATAATCATTATTGATATTCAGAGTGCATATATTTTGTAAAACTGTCCCCTGGGTTCTGTATGAATTATATGGATACAATATGTACATAAATCCTTAGTGTATTACTGTGTATAATTTTTCTCATCTCTACTTGTTGACTGTGTGTGATGCAGCTGGTGGTGGTGGGAACAAACTCTGGCCATGTGCATGTCTTGGATCATCAAGGTAATCGTGTGAGAGAGTTCTGGCTACACTCTCGTCCTGTCACCATGCTAAACTTAGATGGAAACGGTGACTATCTGGCCTCCTGCTCACATGACAGGAAGGTGAGTCTTGTAAATGAGAAGTGGAGGGTAATAATACCATAAGGTACCTTGATGGCTATAAATGTACTGGACTGACAATAATTGGTTAGATTGAGGATACATACAAGACTTGAACATTTTTCATGGCTTCACAGTGTTTGTATTGTTTAGGTAATATTAAGTCTAGAGATCAATATACAATAGCATTAATGGTATTTAAGTATTTTGTGTCCAGTATTACATACATAATACTGGATTGGTTAATCATATGTTTTTCTCGACAGGTGGTGGTGCAAGGTCTCTATTCAACTGACAATTGCCATAGTTTGGTAATGGATACCCCAGTGCGAAGTGTTGCCCTCGATCCTCACTACCACAAGCCTCGCTCAGGACGCCGATTTGTCGTAGGTCTGAATTGTGTACTTTTTTATCTACACTTTGTGGGAGTGGAAAAGGAATGCTTGCACTCTGGAAATAATTTCTTGTGTCTTAGGATGTATGATTTTTTTTTATAACCGACCTCATTTGATTTAGTTTTTAAGTTAATGAAGCAATATTTGTATCAGTACTACTGCATACAGTGGGCATAGAAATGTCAGCATATAAAAAGAAATAAGTACTGGTACTGCACTGTACTAAGTCTTAGCCATTTCAGCACAGTGACACAACTTAATCTATATTACTCTAGTAAGTGCAAGATCATTTTACTTGCTTCAGGGGAGATGTGACAAAATGTTAGAGTTTAGAGTTCATAATAATTATTTTATTAATGTGACTGTATTGTATGGCTATGAAATGATAAGGATTCAAATATTCTACAAATAAATACTCATCAAACTTTACCTCTTGTTTTGGTTAAGGGACGAACAAGGTGACCCTGTATGAGAAGGCCATGTTTGGGCAACTGCGATCAACAGTGTTGGCAGAAGGAGGAGGGCCAGCACGGGCCATGAAATGGGAAGGACAGTTCCTTGCTTGGGCCATTGATTCAGGTGTGAGGGTGACAGACATGACAACCAATGCAGTCATCACCCTTATTAAACGCGACCACAGTCTAGCGTGAGTCAAAGTACAGTATGGATTTTAGATAACTTTCATTTGGACTAGGGAAAGTGTGAGAGTACAGTTAGTCAGCCAGGCAGGGTTAAGTAAGGTTAAGTTAGGATTGTATTGATGATGTAAGTCATGTGAGTACAGTAGTGGGAAAAGTAAGTTTAAAAGTGTTAGAATGAGGAAGTGTCAGATTTAAGAAATGCCAACATTGGCTTGAGGAATCATGTTCCAGTACACTTCTGTGAAAATTGTGCAGTTGTTTAGTAATTGTTGATATTGAGGACCATATACAAGAAAAGTAATTGATTTGGCAGTAATTACAGCTGTACTAATGGCTGCATAAATATTTTATGTGGCTATTCTATCACTTATCATCTTTAGTGTGGCCCCTTGGCATATCGATATTATATAATGTTGAATTATTATTGAATTGACCTAGTCAGGACAGAGGACAGACCAGTATCAGTAAATCAAATTCCATTTGGCAGGCTGCCCAGTGAGCAGTATCCACCCCACTTGTGTTGGCCTGACCCCAACACTCTGTTAGTAGGGTGGGGGGACTCGGTGAAGGTGTGTCGGGTGAGGGAGCGCCTCACACCACCAACACCCCATTTGGCACCCACCCCAACACTCACCCTGCCTCCATACTACCTTGAGATTAGTGAGTTGAGTATATTGTCTCCAGATTTATTTATCTTTATTCACCACATTTACTTTTTCTCTTCTGCTCTACCTTTTCTGTGCTGATTTTGGCTCCTTACCCATAAAGGCCACTCACCATTGTCAATCCTTTTCTTGTATAATGTGAACCCAAGTTGGGGGAGAAAATTCTTCAGGTATCTTTCACCTCTCACATGTTGTGATTTATATCTGTTCTGAGCAGCCCTTATGGAAAGTAAGCTAGGTACACATGTTGCTAGTGCATTAATATTCTGAATTAACAGAGGACATACTGGTATTAATGGTACACTACCGTAATTTCTCTCACAGGGTACTGTACATCTTAATAATATTACACCCATATTTTGCTCTTACAGTTTACATGTTCACCACTGACTTCTATGTGTGTGGCCTGGGCCCCCTTGGAGAACATGTTGTAGTGCTGGCTTACAACAAGCAAGCTGATGTCCCTGCCTTGCCTAGTTCTGGCCAGGCCTCTACCTCTCCTACTACCACAGACGGCCGCAGACCCCAGATGAGGGTCTTAGAACCGCTGCAGGGAAGGTTTGAGGAAATATCAAAAGACGTCTTGGGGATAAGGTGTTTCCAGGACTACAAGCCTGCCAATTATCATCTTGGTTTGTTCTCCTACAGTTTATTTTCTGTTGATAATTTGTCATATATGTGTGATGTTCTTTTGCCTTTGTTTGCTGAGAGTGTAGTATTCCTTTGTTTCTTCTTGAAATACTTTCTTTAGGGGATTGGGGTCTGAAGATTTGCCATAAAGCATTTCATATTTTGCATACATTCATACCATTGGTCATCAGTTTTCCAATGATAAACTCCAATTTTTAACTGAACTCTCTCATGTTGCATAAAATTATTTTTTATAAATTTTTTACCTATTTTGCCTGATACTGACCTGCAGAGAGCTTGGTGGATGACAGACAGTTCTACATTGTGAGTCCGCAGGATGTGGTGGTGGCCAAACCTCGCTCTGCAGATGACCGCATTCACTGGCTCCTCACTCACAACAAACATCATGAGGCTTTGCAGGTATGGAAGGAAGAGTCTAGGGAGAGAGATGTGCGTGTTCGAGTGGATGCATAAATACGCACATGCAATAGGAAGGGGCTAATTGTGATGTGATTAATTGGCTGAACAAAAGACACTAAAAACAGCAAAACAGCAAGGATCAAATACTGCCAGAGATAGAGAGGGTAGTGAGAAGAACTGACAGGCATTGAAGGAAGAACAAGGAAAAGAGAAATAGTTGAACTGAACAATTGACAAGAGTTTTTTTTTAGAAGAGCTTAGAGAAATAGTTAATAGTTTAAAGAAAAAAATATGATGCTGAGGGTGAAAAACAGAGTGTACAGTATTTGTAAACTTGGTTAACCATAACACGAAAGGACAGTTTATATTTTAGTAATTTTCTTGCATCCTTGGTGGGTTAGATAATATGGCCTGCCAATGAGCTTATGGTTTGATGAATATATGGTACTTTCAACAGGTGGTGCGTACATGCCGTGAGGTACATAAATACACAGTACACAGTGTAGGACAAGTATACCTTGACCACCTCATATCAACTGGACAGTACCAGGAGGCAGCCAGCTTGTGTCCACAAATCTTGGGGTCAGACAAGGCCCTGTGGGAGGGGGCAGTGGTGAGGTTCAACAGGGCCCGTCAACTGAGAGTCCTTAGCCCTCACCTCCCCCAGGGACCACTTGACCCTGCTGTGTACCAGACTGTCCTCCTTGACCTTCTCCACTCTGACCATCAAGTAACAACCAATATTTATATATATGATTTTTTACTAGTAAATATCCACAACTGATACCATTGATGCTTCAAAGCTTTTTATCTCAATGATTTCTGCATGACTCAGAAACCCTGGGTAGTGTTAGCCTTTGTGATATTGGCAGTGGATTTCATTGTTAGAGTAATAATATATTGCAAATATATTGTATGTTCAATCCCTTTTTTAGACTGATGTTTGCCTCTCAGTAAGACAACACAAGAGCCATGCCTTCAGTTGGTTGGGATAGTTCTACTCAGGCAGCTTCATATAGTACTTATTATATCTCTGGTTGTGTGGTTTCCAGGGTTTCCTCCAAGTGGTGCAGGAGTGGCCTGGGCGACTGTACAATGTGTCTTTCATCATCAATGCAGTCCTGGAGACTCTGGCCCGCAATGCCTCCAACTTGACACTGCTGAGAGCCCTGGCACACCTCTACTCCAACATTGACAAGCATGACAAGGCTCTTGCAATCTATCTCAAGCTCAAGCACCGGGATGTCTTCCACCTTATCGGGCGGCACAACCTGTATGCGTGTGTCACCAAGCATGTCCTTGACCTTATGAGCCTTGATGTTGATGCCACGCTTGAGATCTGCATCAGCCACCTCAACATTGTACCACCAGAGAAAGTAGTGGTTGCACTGTCCAACCATCATGAGTTCTTGTACCGGTATCTGGACAGCCTGTATGAACGACGAAGGGAACAGAGCAAACCATACCACAGCCAGTTGGTACAACTCTATGCAGACTGGAACCGACCCAAGCTGCTCCAACTCCTGCTCCACTCATCTTGCTATCAACTGGGTCCGGCTTTGGAGGTGTGTCAGTCTCGAAACCTCACTGTGGAGACCATTCACCTCCTTGACCGCATGGGCAGCAGCATGGAATCCCTCAGGCTCATACTGGAGGAGGAGCAGAACCTTGATTGGGCCATACGACTCTGTAAAGAACACGATGATGTTGATCTCTGGAGCAGACTTATCAACTACTCCCTTGACAAACCAGGTAAAATATCATTACTATTTTTTAAATTTTGTGTACACATATTGTATCCAAGCATGTGGTGTTTTGTGGGAAAGTGTGGAGAAGTCATAAGACTTTAATTTGCTGACAATATATTATTCCTCATAACAACCCACAGATTGCATACGTGCCCTGCTGAATGACATTGGGACTCACATTGACCCACTACTTATCATCCAACGTATTCCTCGCGGCCTGGAGATACCTGGGCTAAGGGATGCTTTAGTCAAGCTTCTCCATGACTACCATCTCCAGGTTTGTCTCTAACTTTTTTCCTTACTTTGAAAAAATGTACCACTTCTCTTTTAATTGTTGTCAACCCTTGAACATACCAAAGTAAAACTCCTCATTCTAGGGTTAAGTGTTAATGCTGTAATTTAGTTAATGAATGCCTTGTGTTTTGTTGAGACAGATTGAGCTGAGGACAGGATGTCAGAGAATCCTTGTGGCTGATGGGAGCAAACTCCTCAACAAGTTGGTAACCATACAGAAAGCTGCCACTCCAGTGTATAGTGAGTCCAACGTCTGTATACTGTATAAGAAAAGTCATGGGAGAAGTGATGACAGTGAAATGTATAGTGGCACCAAATATTTGAAGTGACCATTGTACCAGTCACTGGTGTTGAAGGGCATCAATTTATAGAAATAAATTTTAACACTCAGGTTCACTTGGGATTCAGATAGTGAAATGGCTCCCACTAACTGAATTTCATTACTTTTCAATGTCTGTACAGTGTTAAGAAATGTGAGGCAACAAAGAACTGAATCTTTAAAGCACAAAATCTCAAAATATATCGGATGCCATAACATATTATTGCAAATATTGTATTGTAAAGAGCACAGTAGGTGAACAAAATCCTATTTTCAATGGTACATATAATTAATAATTTTATCTTTTCTGATTAATAACATGCAAAGGAAAGTGTCTTACCAAAACAGTTGTTGCACTTCTTATGTATAACATACATATTTTATTTTAGATTTGGGGTATCTCGTACACCTCACTGACCGTTTAACTGTCCATTCTCGTATATTCTTTATCTGTCTTTAATTTTAAATGTTTTTGAGCTGGAACCACTCCACACAATGGGAGAAAGATGTAGTCTAAATATTGATTAAGAAACCATTTTATTAATAACAATAATGGGGGAAATAAAATCGTGATAACTGTGATGAAGGTGATAATGATAGAGTGGAAACTGGGTCTTGATTGCAATTAAGATAATGACAATACTTGGTACCTTTATCCATGACAGGTCACACTGAGTGCCCATCCTGCAACAAAAAGATCTTGAGTTCTGGTAAGTGTTGTGCTGCATTGTTATAGTCGTCATTTTTACCTGATACCCCTACTATACTACCACTCTCCTTACCTCTTGTCTCTTCTTTGCTTAAGATCTCTTCCTTCAACTATAAGCTTTTCCTTTTACCTGTAACCATAGAGTTATAACCTCTTCCAATTATTTTTACCTCATACCCATAATTCTTATCTGTAATTTTATTTTAATTTTGAAATACAAATTTATCTCAGAACACTGCTGTATGTCCTCCACTAACAATTCATGTACAAGAAATGTGAAGAGTTAAGTGATGACACTGATTAACAGTGTCTCTATAAACAGGGTTGTCATCATCACTTGCTTATAATTTTCTTGCAAATGGATCTAACATGGGTATGCATATCTACCCGACCGGACAGGTGGTGGGACAGGTGGTGAAGGGTCAGGAGGTACACTGGTAGTGTTTGCTTGTCGTCATGTCTACCACCATCACTGTCTCCCTGATCATTCTCAACAAAGCCACCCACCAGGGACTCCAGCACAGGTATTCAATTCACTCAGTCAAGTTATCATCAAGTCATCTTTGTACAGTAGTTTGTCAAGACAATGCATATGTCAGTATTAGTCAATCAGTTATTGAGTTGTCATTCATGGAGGCAAATAGTCTCCAGCTGTAGGCCTAATAATGTGTATATGAACTGTGGGCTGGGAATGGAATATATGAATAAAATTTGTTAATGGTATGAAAAGCAATAACTCCCTCTATGTTTTTCAGCCACATGAGGTGTGTCAAGTGTGTAGAAATGACAAGAAGAAGTCCTTCCTCTCCTCATAAATCAAAATGACTTTCCTACACTTCATTCTCCGTCTGACTTGTCATGCACTCGACTCTCTACCTGCCAGCATTCCTGGATTTTTATGCTCTCTGCTTGTGACTCTATATTTTGGAGCTTATCTTTGGCAAGTGTGGATTAGAAAGTGGGAACAAACCAAATTTCCTGAAGATAAAGCATACTGAGAATCATATTACCAGTAAATCATAATGTATATACTGTACTGTATATGGATAGGTAGATAGATACTGTATGCCAATAGACTGATAACTTTGTAAAAGGTTTCCCAGCAGGAATGGGCATAGCTTTAGATAATTATTTCTGAGGAAGTACACTTGTGATACATAATTTCTGACCAGAGTGAAAGTAGAAAGCTTCGAATTGCCTGGTATTGTTCATTTCCCCACCCAGTACACCTATATAGAGGCTGAGTTCGAATGCAAGGTATGTTTGTGTGGTGCCTGCCGTTCGTCTCTGGTCAGGGATTACATATCATGAGTGTACAATTATTCTGGTTGTAAATAATTGAAAAATAGACTCAAAAGTGCTAATATTTGAACAGGCTAAGACATTTAAGAGCTGTATGGATTCAGCTTACATGTATTTCAGTGATATACAATTGCTGTCATAATATTTTGATATTGTATATACAGTACTACACTTAGGTTACATAACACTACAGAATTCTAAGAAATTATTTCTATTCTCTAAACACTCATCGTGGCACAGTGGAAAGTACAGTACTGTACTCTGACACTGAGGATGAATATACCAGGGATGTTCAGACTCAGACCTTTACCACAACAAAGATTTTATATTATTATATAGTCATTCCAGTTTAGTACAGTACTGTATAGGTGATGAAGTAACCTCTTATCAAATATATTCACAAGATTACTCATACTCAATACTGTACAGTATAGTATTATTCCAGGAAAAGTTATCATACAGTACATACTTTGATTGTTATGAATACAGTATGTTTTAACATTATGGTATAGATTAACCTTATCAAAGTGTATAGTATAGTATAAATTAATAATTTAATATACAGTATTGTGTTGGTAAACTAAATACTGTACATAGATACAGTATATGAATAGTTAATTACCTTGATTTAGTTGGCAAGATATTATTTAATACTGTAGCAGAGTATTTATCAAGAGAAAATGTCTGAGGTGGAGATGTGATACATTTTGAGATCTGTATGTAACAACGAAATATTGTACAATATAATTATGATGAACTCCAGACTGTACCACATTTGTAATAAAATTATCTGTGAACATCATTGTTTCTTTTGTAGTTATTATATATGGTACATTGGATATCTCATAAGCCATACATACATAAAGAATGACCTCCTACTTTCAGTCTCGCATGGTGATTTATGATATACTGTATATTAATTATGCCTAATAAGACCTACAGTAGCTCTGACAGGTTACCTTTGGTACCTATTATGTTGCTTTGTATAAAATGACATCCAAAACAGGCTGTCTTTGTTTGTTAATGGTGTCTTTTTTGTCTCCTAAAGCATTAAAAATTCAATAAATGTAATGATGGAAAATTACGTTGAAAATTGTGATGTTTTATAAGCCAAGTGCACATAAACAATATTCATCATAGGGATGTTATAGTGACGTAACAAAAATGTATGATAATTATACAAAAGTCGGCCATTATCATGTGAATATAAGTCTCTGACTTTAACCAACAGGTAGAAATATTTTATAGTATGAAAATTGCTCAAAAATCGGTAAATAAAAAAGTATCCCTGCACTAAGATGGTCTTTGTGCATTGTTTACATGTGGGCCGGTCAGTGACTGAGTCAGCTGTGTTGATTCTTGTATAAACTTTGTTAACGTTAGGTTTGTTTTGTTCTCAACTATTTTATCATGACACAACCCACCCCTCCAGGCAGTTATGACCAACAGGGACAACAGGAGCAACAGTTTGTAAGTGAGACAGTACCGTAATAATTGTTGGTGCATGTAAGAAAGATATCGCCGAGTTTTATAACAACTACAGTAATGACAAGAATCGTTATTAGTCCTTGGTAGAATCTCGTGGGTATGGAGACAGCTAATGTGGACGTGTGGTGGTCCCAGGCAGCTCCTCCACTCATGTTGTGAACCACTGTGACACTGTGACTGGAGGGAATTGGTATTGGTGTTGGAGGTTGGTCAGGAACTGTTGCCAACCACTTATCTAATATGTTCTTGAAAGCTAGGTATCTGGTGTAATGCCTGTCAGGTTTATTATTTCTCGTGGGACCAAGTTGAAGAAGGTGTCTCCATGAAAGTGAAGCTGTGGTGAATATTAATGTCTGTACCCTTTGAGCTGCACCACCTGCCCTCCTCACCAAGCACAGCCGGCCTCTTCTGGGATGGTTGTTGACCTGCACCAGAAGGCAGTGGCACCAGAAATCCAAAATTTTCCAAATATAAATTATGGAGTACCTCTCACAGCGTCTCTGGAGGGAGTAGAGTCCCAAATGCTCCAGTCGTTCCCATTAATTGAAGAGCTGCAGTCCATCTATTTTGCTGGTGAATGTCCTCTGGGCTGCCTCTAGTTTGACTATGTCTCCTGCTTTGTGAAGAGACCAAAGTTGGCAGCAGTACTCTAATCTTGGAAGCACTAGATATTTCCAGAGAGACAGCATACAGTCACAGTCCTCCTGTGTTTGGAAGGTTCTCAGAATCCATCCTGTTAGGCTAGTTTCCAGGCAGTCTTGGTTATTTCACTGACGTGATGGGAGAAGGTCAGGTCAGTGCTCAATGCTCATAATTATGAACTCCCAGGTTTTTCACATGGTCTGTGGCTATTATGAGTTAGTTTGGTTTTGGCATTTGTATTCTGTGACTTATATTTCTTGATAAATGACTACTAAGCTCACAAATGTCTGAAGACCACTAAGTTAAATCAGGAAGGTAGTTTGGTTAGAGTAGGTCTAGTTAGTTTGTCTGGCAAGAAATCTCTGCTTATGTCCATTATCTATCTAATGTATGATTGATTATGTGTGGGGAATTACCTAAGTTTACTTATATTTCACATGAAAATCCTAATTGTCCTCTGTTAATTTTTACTGTATTCACATTACAGCGACCGGGGGGTTTCAACCAGGAGGAACTTCGTGTTCTTCGTGAGTGTAACAGGGAATCCTTCTACTACCGCTGTGTCCCCATGGCTGCTCTCTGCTCTGCTGGTGCCTTTATTGCTATGAAGAGAGGTGAGTGTGAGGTTTTGGAAACACTATGATACAGATCGTTACAGACAAGAACACTCGTATCTATTTAAGGTTAAGTAAAAAAATTGTATGAAAATTAAATTGGTAACAAGATAAGTACATTTATTTTGTTTTGTTTGTTTCAACAGGTATGCTGAAAACAAGTGAAAGGTTTGGCTACACACCCAAGATGATTGGTGGTGCAATTATTGGATATTTCCTTGGTAAACTCTCCTACCAAAATGCATGTGCTGAGAAGTTGATGCAGCTAACTAACAGTCCTATAGGAGAGGCTTTGAGGAAAAGGAAAGGTCGAATGGGCTTTCAAGAAACGTGAGGATTACCATTTCCTCCTGTTATTGTACAGTGTACACACAGTCAAAATTTCTATTACCTTTTCTACCGATGATGGATTTTGATATTAATAGAGTTGTAAATGAGATACTGTAATTATATCTTTTGTATGTTTAGAACTATAGCCCCATAATGTATTATTCTTTTAGTAAACTGATCTACTAAACAGATTATCATAACTGTTCATTGTACTAGAGATAAATAATGCTCCCTCCTGAATAGATTGGGCTTTGAGCCAGGGTTCACAGTTGCTGATCCCAGTGCTTCAACGACCAACTCCTCATTATATGAGGACCCCCGGGTAGACCTGCGTGACCACAATGAAGGACAGGTCGAGTATGAACGAGGAGTGACTGAATGTAAGTACTAATTGGAAATAAAATTAAAGGAAAGAGTGAGAATGCATGATAGAAGTAGTGGGAAGTTGTTGTGTATGTGTTGGAGGAGAGGGGAAGATTTTAGGAGTACAGTTATACTATTGTGTAAGAACTAAGAAATTGGGACTACAGTATGAATGTGTTAGGAGAGTCATGTTTTTGCATTTTGAAATTGTATATCTTCTTTTTCTGGGTTTGGATTACGCTTCACTCCCATTTCTTAGAAAAAGGAATGTGGAATCCTTATGAATATACTGTAATGATGACCATACCATACACAAGTACTGTATACAGTACAATGTACCAATAATCTCATACCCTTATCTTCCTTTGCCTGCTATCAGCTTTGAGTGCATACACCAAAATGGATGATGAGGAGGGAGGTCCCGGGGCACCCCAATCCTACACCACTTACCAGGAGCTTCGAAGGAATAACCGACACGAATACATCAGCAAGATGGCCGAACGATACCGAAAAGATCGGCCAGGTGGGTGTGGCTACTTGAACCCTTAAGATATCTTGGATAAAGTTCAGTTAGGATAAGCTCCTCAAGCCACATTCATCCAGCTTGGAGAATAAAGAAAAGTTAAGGGTCATTCAGTCCCTGGAAAGAAATGTCTGATGTTAATTATGTACATTCCAGTACTTAGTTTTATATGTAGCAAGATCAAATAATTATGTTTCTATGTATAAATTATTACAAACAAATTAGTTCCTAATTATATTGCTTAATTAAGCTTAAAACTTCAAGCAGATTTTTCCTCTTTCTCTGCTTATCCTTGTCTCATGCTTTTTTCCCTCTTCTTCATCTCTTTCTCAGTCTATGCTTTCTATCCCACTCACACCCACCTCTTCCTTTCCTCTCCTCTTTGTCCTCATAGTATCTATCTCTCATCCTCACCTCCTGTCTTATCCCAACAGGAGACCAACCAGCGGAGAGTAGCGGACCTTCATTTGGCGTAGAAGAACCCCCCTTGGGCTCCATTCCTCCTATACCCAGCACCCCCTTACCACCTCCCACCCGCTCCAGGAAGAACAAGTATGGTGATGAAGTGTATGAGTAGTTACCTGATTGCCTGTGAGTGATATTGACAAGTTATGACTGAGGGATGCATGCAGATGAAAGTTATAATAAAGCTAGGTGATGTTATTGATGATGGGTTCACATAGCATATTATAAAGACAGCTTATTGATCATTGTATAGCCGGTGACATTTTTTCTATACAGCTCCATTTTAAAAAGGGGATAGAATGTTTGAGCAATAAAGTAATTAAACCCTAAAACAGAAGACCCTTGATTCAGTATTTTTGTTGTTTCATGACATTCTTTGGAAGATTTTAATTTTTTTCTTTCTCTTTTATTTTAGTTCACTAATTTAACTTAAGACTCAATCATCTTATCCCTTCAGCCTTGAGATAAGCTCTACTAATTTTATAATGGTTAGGAAATCAGTACAGTACAGGAGTTTATGAAGCTGTGTAATGGTAATGAAATAGTCAAACAGAACTGAATGTAGAAGAAATGGAGAAAGTTAAAGAAAAAGAATAGAAAGAAGAAGGGAAAATTAAGAGTAAAGAGAAGGAAGCTTTGGTAGGAAGAGAGGAAGACTGCAGTTGAAATGAAGGAAGATGGAAAAAAAGGTTAAGTGGGAATAGGTATGGTGGTTGAATGAAGTTGTTTCCTGTATAAATGGTCAAATACTTAGCATAGCTTTGACAACTCAGGTTTTATCCCCTCAACCATGTTATACATAAAGAGGGATATTAAAGTTAGTTTTGTCGGGTTGGAATAATATGAATTGATTTGGTTATTTTTTCATAAGATCTGGTGAATTTGGTTAACCTTTAAATAATGGCTGACGGATAGGAATTATTTGTAGCCTTTGAACATCGGTTGTGGTTCCTTTCAACAAGGTAAAGAGTCTGACAAATATAAGAAAAATGCAGAAGTTGTCAATAATTGTTTGAGAGTTTTAGTTCATTAAAAATAGATATAAAGGTTTACATACTGAGGAGAGTCACAGCTGATAATATATTCTGTGTTAGAATTTGTATGTATGTGATAGGTTGTATTGAGCATGTAGCCTATTGCATATCCAGCTATTTAGTATGTTTGTTGGTTTCAGCAAGATAGAGGGAAGCCTAGATCGGATTTGTTTCTAAATAAATACTGTACAGCTTAATTAAGTAGCTTGGATTTAAACCGAGGAACACTTTTAGTTTAACCCAGATAATGTATTCTATAAAGTTTATAAAGAGCATTTGTTTGTAGTCTTACAGTTTTGTACAGTCCTCTGTAAATATATTTTGTTCCCAGTTTCATTTTTTTATTGTAACACCACATTAGTATTATACAGACAGTCTAGTACTTATGAGTGGCTAAACCCTTGATGCTTTAATATGGTTAATGCAATGCTACTGTATGTCACTAGAAGGTACCCATAATCTTGATACAAATTGTACCAAGAAAATGGAATAAATTAACCCTTAAACACCAGCTGATGATGAATACATTTTGTTCCTGACTGGCATCATATAAAAAGAATTCATTAGAGGTGGGCAGCCAATACCATAAGAAATTATGCTTCTACTGGCAGAGATAAAAACTGTACACAGATGTTGTTGGAGTTTATACAAGGATAGGCTATTTGGATTTTATTCTTTTATTGTGCTTTAATTAGCATATGGTAGGCAAGATGGAAACATTTTATTCCCTAGATAATCATGAAGCTTCCTCGTTTTATGGAGACATTGCAGGAATGGTGCACGTGTAGCAAACCCTAGGCTTTTAAATACTGATATCCATTGTCCAAGTCACTATCAACCAATGACACACACAAACCTATTTTAGTTGTTATGATCATGGGATGGTTGGTTGGTGGCAACATTGGTTGTAAGGTGAAGGAACAGTGGCTGATTCTTATGTTGCCACAGTGGTAACAGGATTCATGATGACAGCAATGACAAGATATGTAGTGATAGCAGTGATAAGACTGGTTGGTGGCAGACATCATGGTTGTAACAACAGCATGTGTGTGTATTCACAGCCATTTATAGTCAATTATTAAGCACCATAACAAGAGAAACATACTATTTAGCGACACGACTGAATGATGTGAAGATTATAGTGACTGATATCTTTGTAATGATCATAATTACAGTATATTAAAAACTTTTGTTAAATTCAATGAGTCTGAATAGCAAGCCATTAGGTAACTGCAAGAACTGAAATGTGCGACTATGGAAGAATCAAACAAATAGCAAATATCTGTAGTAGTTATGGTAAAATTGGCTCAAGATTATGACTAGGATTGAGGAGGCTCCCTGTACATCCCAGTGAAGAGAATGTTATCATTAACTTTGTCCTTGATGAAGAAGATGAATGGTCGATCACAGGTGAACTGGATGATGGGTACTGGGTAGGCAGACAGACCCACCAGGATGGCAGTGGCGGCTGCAGCTTCAGTTCCCTGCTCACCAACATCTATCACTGCTTCATGCACACCACCCCTCGCCTCAAGTCCACCCCCGGGGGAGAAGGTGGTCAGGTTGGCATGCCCCGAGAATAAGTCTTTCATACCCAGTTTTGTCAGTGCCTGGAAGGGGAAAATAGATTATAACTTGGGAGTATAATATGATTCATAGTTAGGTTATGCATGCTTTGTATCCTGGTTTGGGTTAAATGAAGTTTTGTGTTTATGGTATATTAAGTGGATATACAGTAGATTTGAAGTGAGTGACAGTAAAAGATTAAGGTATTGTATTACAGTATTTGGATTAAGAGAATATACTTTTAAGTTTGGTTTATTTGTTATTTAAATAGGTTTAGGTTGGGTGACAATTATAGATAAACAACGCATAAGAAAACAAGAGGAAGCAAGAGTGAGTCATTTTCAGTCATGCTTCATTCTCTTGTGGTGTGTTGTTTCTGTAATAAGCTGTAATTGGTACATTATACTTGACAAGAATTAGGTCAGCATGTAGATAAAAACTCAAGGCTGGACTGTTCTGAATGTGGGCCTGGTTAGAGTTCATGTAACTATGAAGACATCATCATCAATACCCCATTTCCCTTTCTTCAAGGGGTGGGGGGGCTCTAGTGCCAGGGGTAGAAAAGGGAAGTAGAAATATAGAAAGTTAGGACAGAATACCCAGTGAAATGGGTCATACACACAAATCACTCCCCCTTTCAAGCCATGAAAATTCTCAGCTCCCCTGACAACAATTTGCATCCACGATGTAAGTCCCTTGACTTAGCCTAGTTGAAAGGAGCCATTCCATTGACTTTCAAGTTAAAACCAGGTTGCCAGCCCTAATGTCCACAGTAGTCATTAACCAGCCCTTACATTTTCTTGCAAATGTCTCAAAAATTACTTACAGTAGTGAGTTGGTCTGAGAGGGAGGAGCGCAGAGTGAAGACTGGCATGGTTACTTGTACACGCCTTGGCTGCAAGCTAGACAGAGCCTCACTCAACCTTCCTGCACTAAGTTGTTTTACTATGTTGTTAATAGGTGGCACTGGGGATGTAGTTGGTGTGGCTTGGGGTGGAGTGTTGACAGTACGGGTGGATGTGCCAGCAGGGATGGATGTGCCAGCAGGGTTGGGTGTGTCTACAGGGTTGGGTGTGTCTACAGGGTTGGGTGTGTCTACAGGGTTGGGTGTGTCTACAGGGTTGGGTGTGTCTACAGGGTTGGGTGTGTCCACAGGGTTGGGTGTGTCCACAGGGTTGGGTGTGTCAACAGGGTTGGGTGTGTCCACAGGGTTGGGTGTGTCTACAGGGTTGGGTGTATCCACAGGGTCGAGTACTCGTATGTCTGCAGCTTCAGGTAAATCTGCTGAGTCAACTGGATTTTCCGTGATGATGTCTGGGTTGTTAACAATGCGGACTGATTGGGGATCATTTGATGTGTCCGCGATGGGTGTGGTGATGGGCTCAGTGGTGGGCTCCTTGGTGCTGGTCGCGGAACGTTGCCCGGAGATAGGAGTGACGGTAGTAGGTTTCTCTGTGGTAGGAGTTGCAGCTTCCTGGGGGGGATTGGCAGCTCTGGTACCAGGCTCTTTTGTGGTAGGTGTGGCTGCTTCTTGGGGCAGATTGGTGGTGGTGGTGGTGGTGGCAGGCTTCTCAGGGGTAGTCAGGGGAAGTGGTAGGAGGAGATACATAGCAAACCTTCTCTCTTTGTATGGGATCTCCAGTACTGTTGCTCCCAGCTCACTCGAGTTTCCTGCAATTATGTTGATGTTGATATTATAATGTTATAATAACTATTACTGGCATTTATGTGGAAAACAAACAAATGAAGATACAAATGAAGATCGAGACACAGCCTACACAAGCAAGTCAAATAGATAAAAATGTCATCCAAGATGTCAAAAGATTGACAACAAATACAATACAACAGTAGATTTTATCACCTGAATAAAACAAAGCCAGATATACAGTCGGCATATTTCATCTACTGATCAAATTTAATTGTTTCAGACCTCTGAGTAATCATTATGAGAACTAATTTGACAACAGCTTTGAGTTAAACCAGAACAGTACCATAATTCACCTTGTTAACCTACTCACCAATCATATACCAATCTGTTGTTGTCATCATCTCCACATCCGTCGGTGTATCAAACTCCGTCCTGAAGGTCCACTTCCTGGGCTTGGCAGGCCGGAATGGATGCTGCCATGAACTCTTGAAGTAGGCTGCATTGGTGATGAGGAGTCCACCCTGAGCCTGTTGTACATGTTGGTTATCCACCAGATTGGGCAAACGGCCATTAGTACTGGAGTTGACCCATTTATTGATGCTGGAGGCTGTTTCTATCACCTATGAGAGGGAGAAGAAAACATTGTTAGTTATGGAGGCTGTCTCATCCGTCTGTGTGAGGGAAGAGGTGGATGAATTCTAATGCTGGCTGGTGAGGGGCAGTGTTGGATGGATCATAGTTAGTGATGTATGGACAGCAATGCTTAGTGATTAATGGTGTTGTCTTGTTAGCAGAGTGTGTGTGTAGGGAGGGAGGGGCTGCTAACCTTTGAGAAGTCGAGAGGTGTGACGTGAGATTGTAGGACCTGCGTGACACATGGTAGGATCTGGGCAGCTGTGTCCACGTACAGACGACTCAGCAGGTCACACTCCTTGTCTCCAGTCACGGCTTCTGCATCTGTACCATACCTGAGGTGAACATCAAGATAATCAGTTACATAGGACATCCAGCTGCTCAGTGAGGGAGACAAATGTTATTGTTGATGTTTCTCAGACTGCCTGGCCAAACAGTACTTATCAATCCCTGTGGGTGGCCAGGGTTTGGATTGGATATTTCCATCTATAGAGTTCTCTTGAAATGTATGTTGTGTTGCCTGTGATTGTATTCATTGAAATTTTCCATAGTGTAGGGAGCTGTCTGGGACAGGCAAGTAATAGTATATTATGGCACTGTAATCGTAATGTTTGACTTACACGGTGTTGAGCGCCTTGAGAGTAGCCAAGAGATGCACCTTGTCTGAGGCCCCT
Organism: Petrolisthes manimaculis; assembly: GCA_034508575.1. Taxonomy (NCBI): domain Eukaryota; kingdom Metazoa; phylum Arthropoda; class Malacostraca; order Decapoda; family Porcellanidae; genus Petrolisthes; species Petrolisthes manimaculis. Next base: position 31,322 of record JAWZYT010000401.1, on the reverse strand, counting down.
AGTACCATCAGGATCTGTTTCAGAGTCGCCCCAGCTGCCCCCAACCCCACCATCCCCACACCAGCCCAAACACTGAGTGGGGACAGCACTAGGTTGGCTGGATATGACTGTAGGGTCGTGATTTGCTTGAAGAGTTCCAGGTTGAAGGGAGTGGTTAGGGAAAGGTTGTATGAGTTGATGAATTGTGGCAATACTGTGGTGGTGGTGGTAGCTTGTGTCGTTGTTGTTGTTGTTGTGGTTGACTGTTGTGTAGTTGCAGAGTGTTGCTGGTGTGGTGCAGTGGAGCCAATACGTGGAGGTATGGCGATACGTGGAGGGGGAGGTACCGGCAGGAAAATGGGCTTGACATCATCTTTTTTGGTTAGGCATTGTCCTGTCGTCACCTTCACAAACACACCCACCATAACCATCACCACCATTACTGCCATTGTTGTTGATATCCCTGCCATCTCAGTGTGCTCACTACACCTGTGGGGAAAGTAAAATTAAGGGGATAGTATACGTTTGGTACATTAGAGAGCCTTGACTACTTCCCAAAGTATGCCAGGAAACAGGACCAGGTTATTATTGATAATGGTGTCTTGTTGCTTGGAATAGTTTGGAAGAATCAGTTACTCCAGATTTGTAAGCACTGTAACTCCCACTTTAAGGCAGGTTAATATTTTGTATATGGAATATAACTTTAATGTTACCACTCAGTTCAGGGATGTACTCATTTGTCGTCCTTTCTGGGTTGAAGTTGTATTGAATTAGGCTCCTAAACTGGTTCACAGAGGGGATAAAACAAACAGATATTCTTTCACCATACTTAATGTGGTCATTCTTTTTTGGTACATAGGAGTGCCTTGATTCCTCCAAAGTATACGAGGAAACAGGACCGGAGGGGAAAAATAATGGTGTTCTATTGCTTGAAATAGTTTAAGAGGATTCAGTTGCTCCAGAATTACCAACACAAAATTTCCCCCTTAATGAAAAGATTTATGTTTCAGAGGTCAGGTGAAGCTTCTCTCTTTCTCTCTCTCTCTCTCTCTCTCTCTCTGCGGTGATGTGGACAATACTTTAAATTATGGCTTTCCTTCTGATACCCTGCAGCCACTCAACCATTATTTTTCTCAACTGCCTCGTTTCCTGCTATCACCTTTGTGCTTGCCGTCCCACCTCACCATCAACTTCTTGTGTGAGTGTGTGTGTGTTTTATTTCCCCATTTCAATTCCTAGACGAAAGTAATCTTCTTTGTTTTCTAGCATAGTTTAAGAAGAGAGTTCGGTATACCCACCAATAAATTCGAATAAAGAAAATATCACCTTAACTCATGACCCAAACAAAGAAGAGAAAAAAAAATAACAAAGGCCCCAGTGAGATTAATAGAAGCTTAACCTGCCCCTAGTGCCCCACCCCTTCACACCACTTGCTTGCCCCGGCCTGTCTGTCTGTCTGTCTCCAAGGGGTGCCTGCCACTGCCTGGGCCTGGGGTTAGTGGGGTGATTGTCCTGTGTGTGTGTGTGTGTGTATCGAAACTTGCCGCTCTAACTGTTTGAGGGGAGGAATGTGAAAGTGGGAGAGACAGTTATAAAAAACAGACCTTTCAATCAAGTGTAAATTTTATTATGATGCCTTTCTTTATATATTTCAGCTTCCCCTTATATTGGTGCTTGTACTGTACACACATCACCAATTAATTAAAAGTCGAACGCAGCTGGTCATGATTCGAGTCACTTTGAATAACCAATGAATACAAGGAAACATTTATTAACGAAATGGCGACACGTGTAAGTTGTTTCAGATTCATTGGGGATCGAGAAACACTACGATATTTTTGGAAGTGACTGTTGAACACTATATAATAATAATAGTGGGTAAAACAGATAGGCAGGACAGAGTAGTGAACAAGATTATAGGCAAGACAGATCGGGCCAGACAGACAGATAGGTGAGACAAACATGAGAGGGGGGGGGGGGGGAGGAAGAGGAGAGGGAGGTGGAGGAGGAAGAGGAGAGGGAGGTGGAGAAGGAGAAGGAAGATGAAGAGTGGAACCGGTTCACTGCAGCGGGGGTCACTGACGGTCAACATAGCCTGTGTGTGTGTGTGTGTGTGTGCTTAAATAATATGTTTGGTATAGTTTGTAAGGTGAAATTTATGTGCAAAAATTACAGTAATAGGATATATAAAATGTGTATATTTTGGATAACGGGGAAGTAGAGAACTAGAATAAATGAAAATCTGACTTGTTTTTTCCACCTGCCCTGAGCGACGAATAAGGAAGAATCACCAGCTAGTGTCTTGGGTGTGTGGGTTACATGAGAGTGTAGATTCTATTATACACTCTAGCAAAATTCTATTATATTATGGTTCGTATGAGCTCGTTTCAAGTGCCATATAGGGACAACTAATGAAATGGAAACAAATAAATAATTGTTAACGAATAATCAAGACGTTAAATAAGTATAATTAAGACGTTACAAAAATAAAAGAAGAAGTGTGTTGTTTATCCTATTGAAAAACATAATAGGCTTGTACCCCTGCTGCCATGGACACCACTACAGACGCTTTATTTACCTTGTGACAATAATGAATCATGTGGAGTTACACCTCTTCTAAATGAATACATACATACATTAGGCAAGTTTGGAGTATTAGTTTCGTATTGGGCCTCTGTTCATTCATCCACACTAATTAACTTAAGGGGAAAATTTTGTCTTGGTAAATCTGGAGTAACTGAATCCTCCAAACTATTCCAAGCAACATAACACAACACCATTATTTTTGCTCTTCTGGTCCAGCTGTTTCCTGGCATATTTTGGAGGAATTAATAGACACTCCAATGTACCAATAAAGAATGAATTGCCACCTTAAAATAATAATCAGCAGAACGCAAAACTTCGCTACAAAAGGTTCACAAAATATAACACTTGAGTCTTGGGGCCATATGCAAGAATATCCATGGTGTTGACGATAGTGTGGTAGGTACCGGTACGATGTGGCTCCCGTTATATGTCTATGGAGCCATCGTATCTGTACTACACCATTGTATACACCACGGATGTTCTTGAATAATAATAATAATAATAATAATGGTTTCCTTGGTGTGAGAGTTAATTAAGCTACGTTAGGATGTGGGTTGTTGACTTGTCCTGTAGAATTTCCTTTTTTATAATATGTCCCTGAGTCTCTCCTCCTCCTCCTCCTTCAGCAGCTCTCATCTTTTCCCTGATCACAAGACCATAAAGTACGATCGAGGAATGGGTAGGCCTAGCACTAGTTAGTTCCTGTTACTCTATCAGGTAAGGCTATCTATCAACTTCAAGTATTCAGGTTGTTACCTCCACTAAACGATGGTGTGATTGGTTTGGTTGGTTGGTTGGTTTACATATCTCTGTTGTTTATGTGTAGATTTTTATGATATTTGTATCTGAGACGGGCTTCATTATTATTATTATTATTAGTAGTAGTAGTAGTAGTTGTTGTTGTTGTTGTATTTGGGGGAGGGAAGAAATCTGGATCTAGAACTTATTTTTCAACTTGACTTTTCAGTGTTAAACATTAGTTGAAATATCATCAGTGGCTTTTGCATTAATTGTGGGCATAGTATTGTGGGGTTATGATCTATTGATGAGCCTTTATGAAGGTTTGTAGTTTAATAACACTCTTGTTAAATAATACCCGTCACAGTTATCTTAATTCTCACATGGGCGTATTTCTGGGGCTGATTTGTCCAACATTATTTTAGTGTTTTTCTTGCATATTTTTCTGGTTGTTCTATTCACTTTTGCCAAATTATTATGAAGAGATAACTTTTAACCTGACATGACATTACCCATCCTAACTTAACCAGACCTAACCCAATTTAGCTTTACCTAACCTGACCTAACTTAACCAAACCCAATATAATCCCAGATGTTGTGTTAGGTACCAGTTGCTGGAACCGTCAATACATACTGTTTGAAGATGAAAAGGTGTACTGTATATTAAATAAAAAATGAGTTCATCATCACTAGTTGAAAATGCAGGGCTGTGCCATGCTGTTCATAATTTCAGTAATTATATTTCAATTACTTTTGAAATACTAACACTCTCCTGGAGCATTTTACCCTTAAAAATCGTTTGCCAAAGTTATGTCCTTATCTCCCGGAATACACGTACTTACCAGACTGAGTTCAGCAAGTCAGGGAGGACACACACACACACAGACACTCGTGGGGGAGTATATCCTCTCTCCACGTAGTTCAGGTGGCGACTGGCGACTGAAGTCTGAAAATGATTAAAATCATCAAGCCGCAAGGTGAACTTGAAGGCAGTACAGTTGCTGCTGGTATTGTAGACTATACGATGTGCACTCTCATGTACCCTTCCCTGACCTCCCCTTCAGCCACTGCACCAGGTTTTGCTTCTCTTTATTTTTTTTCTCATTTAGCCGGTTTCTTGTTTATCAACTTGTTACTTATGTACATTAATCTCATTCTCCCTCTATAGCCTACTAGTCATCTCTCTGCTTCTGTCATATTCAATGTCTACTTTACTGTATCTATATTTTTAGTTTATTTTTTCTACATAAGCTCTACGTCTACAGTGTCTAAAATCGGCTGCCAAAGGAAATCATTTGGAAACATCTCGACAGAGAAGTTCAAGTTGCAGTTAGACAATTAAAGTTCTGTAAGCTAGATTGTCTTTTCTGCCCGTGTATGTAGTGTTGTTGTTGTGTTTGGTGTTGTTGTTTTCATTGTTGTTCCTCATGCTGTTGACCCGGATTGTCCACAGGGTGTGTTGTGTCATTGACGAAAGAGGGTGTTTGTTGTGCAGTATTTCATAATATATGTTTAATAATGTTGAGTGTGGTGTGCTGTGTGTATCATGTACAGTACATGCATCATTAATTAATATGAATCCACCCAACCTCTCTTATTATGTGTATGATAATGACTGCTCGGTGTTTTAATTAATGTTTCTAAGTGTATGCGTGGGGAGGGTTCAGTAGTGTAATGGATGCTGTGGATTTGTAGAGATTTTTATATCAGGGAACTGGAGGATTGAGCGTATATATACAGTATACCCTATTATATATGTAACTGTATTTTTTGTGCATTTTTTTAATGTTTGCGGCATGTTATTGAAATGAATTATTTATTGTATAGGCCTTTGACGCCAAGTAGTGTGTGTGTGTGTGTGTGTATGTGTGTTTCGATATATATAAGGGTCATGAATTTTTTGGGTGAAAGTTTGGTGAGGATGGTGATTGGATTTGGCTAGGGTTATCTTAACACTGTCTCTATGGAAACAGACTAAAAAGTGTGTCCACGAATAGAGTTTTGTAGATAATAAAGTGGCTGCATACGTGTGCGTTAATTTTGATGTCTACATAATGAGGGAATTATAGATAGGCAGGCATTAATTTAGGGTAGGTGAGAAACACAATATCTATGCTATGTACTCACTCATACTATAACCCAGACCAAGATATTACACTGACTTCTGTTTATTATTAAGAATCTGCTAACTATCTATTTTGTAACTCTCTCTCTCTCTCTCTCTCTCTCTTAGTGGAAGGTGTCATTGTCTGTTTCTATCTCCCTCTCTCTCTTCTCTCTCTGTCTCTCTCTCTCTCTCTCTCTCTCTCTCTCTCTCTTAGTGGAAGGTGTCATTGTCTTCTTGGTAACGTTTAACTGTATAATGTACACTTTTGACTGACTGGGTGTTCTATTCCAGACTGGTATAACTAAGTGAATAGAGACGTAATTAATCTCTTCAAATGTGTATGGTCTCATAAACTTGTAGTATCCGCTAGTAACAATTTTCTTTGGTGGGATCAAAAGAAAATAGCACTTGGGAGACTAATTTAATGTTTAATATTCACATTAAAATTAATAGACATTCGCCTGTAAAATTGAGAGGAATGTTTGGCAGTTTAATATTTATGATAATTATATATATTCGTATTCTGAACAACTAACACGCCAACGGAATGATAAAGGTGAACTTATTTTTAATTAATTAAGGAGGTAATACACTTTTGGTACAGTACATCAATTGGAGCACCTTGATTCCTACAAAAAAAGTGTGCCGGGAAACAGGACCAAAATTACAAAACTAATTGTTGTTTTATAAATAGTTTGGATGAATTAGTTGCTCCAGATTTACAACATCACTTTAATATCCACCTTTTTCCCCCCCCATCTCTCCCCGTCCCCCCTCTCTCTCTCTCTCTCACCTCTCTCTCTCTCTCTCTCTCTCTCTCTCTCTCTCTCTCTCCAGCACTGAAGGGGGGCAGACAGTGAGTGTTCTTTACGAGATGGAGGGAAGGAGGGGAGGAGGTATACCTGTTGCTGGGTGGGGGGTGGGGGGTGGGGGTGAGGAAGGGAATATGGAAAGAAGCTGCAATGTCTAAGTATATAATAGGAAAGAAGGAAGGAATTAAGGAGGGGAGATAATCTGTGAGGGAGGGAGGGAGGGAGGATGCCAGAGTGAGAGGGAGAGAAGATATTTGAGTGAGAGGGAAAGAGAGGGAGAGAGGATGCCTGAAGGAGTGAGAGGGAAAGAGAGGGAGAGAAGATATCTGAGTGAGAGGTAAAGAGAGGGAGAGAGGATGCCTGAAGAAGTGAGAGGGAAAGAGAAGGAGAGAAGATATCTGAGTGAGAGGGAAAGAGGGTGCCTGAAGAAGTGAGAGGGAAAGAGAAGGAGAGAAGATATCTGAGTGAGAGGGAAAGAGAGGGGAGTTAGGAAGAAAAAGAAAGAATATGAATGAAGAGAAAGAAGGGATGAATAAGAATAGACACCACCAGCATCAGTACGTACGTAGCCCCTTACCAAACAAGAAATAATGTAAACAGAAAAAATGGCGGGAAAACATCACATATCGCGCCAAAAAAAATATCAAGTCGAGATTTATTATATATATTTTTTTTTTCTGATGTAGATGATTCCAGTTATTTCCACTCTCGAATTTCAAGTGTTTTTTTTTGTTTTTTTGTCTGTCTGTGTGTGTGTAATACGACGGGTTCCTTTCCTCTTGGTTAGGGTAATGTTGCGTTTTCTTATGGGCGGGAAATTTTATCTCTCTTCGCGCCAAAAAAAAAAAAAAAAAAGGAAATCAAACCACAATATTTTTTTGTTATTTTCTGTTTTCAATTATATGTTCCATTTTATTTGTTTATTATTTGTGATTTGTAATTTTTATTTATTATTGTTACTTAATATCCTTATTATTTTTGTTGTTATTGTTATAAATAGATAGATGCCGTGTTTTTTTTTGTTTTTTTTTTTAGATAAATATATAATTACGATAATGTTTTCTTTTTAAATATTTCTTTCTATCTTATATTTTTCTTTATATTCTTTTCTCCTTTCGTTCTGGTTTTCTGTTCATTTATTCATATTTATTAATTCATTTATATTTCTATCTTTTGTATTCCTTTGTTTATCTATAAGTTTCATTTCTTTTTTCTTTTCCTCAATTTTTTCTTATATCTCTGTTCTTCCTCTTTCGTTACGGTAATTTGTTATGACCATCGATGAAGAGAGAGAGAGAGAGAGAGAGAGAGAGAGAGAGAGAGAGAGAGAGAGAGAGAGAAAGTGAGAGAGAGCTGTTATGGTGGTTGTCAAGGAGAGAGAGAGAGAGAGAGGGGGAGAGAGAGAGAGAGAGAGAATTCTGATATGTTGGTTGTCAAGGTGAGAGAGAGAGAGAGAGAGAGTGAGATAGAGAGAGAGAGAGAGAGAGGTGGAGAAGGAGACTGTTATGTTGTTTGTCAAGATGTGTGTGTGTGTGTGTTATGTTGTTTGTCAAGATGTGTGTGTGTGTGTGAGAGAGAGAGAGAGAGAGAGAGAGAGAGAGACTGTTATGTTGGCTGTCTTAGCCTCCATTACTACTAAGTGGCTCAGAGAGAGAGAGAGAGAGAGAGAGAGAGAGAGAGAGATAGAGTAGTAAAGGTAGGGAGAGAAGGAGAGATAGAGATAATTAAAGGTAGAGAGAGAGAGGGGGGGGGAAGTAAAGGTAGGGAGAGAGAGAAATAAGAGAGGTAGAAAAGGAGAGAGAGAGAGAGAGAAATAAGAGAGGGAGAAAAGGAGAGATAGAGAAGTAAAGGGAGGGAGAGAGAGAGAGAGATAGAGATAAGTAAGGGAAGAAGGGAGGAACTAATATGTGGAGAGAAGAAAGACGATTTAGGTCAGATTATGTCATGCAAAATCTACTGTTATTAAATCAGGTCAGGTCAGGTCCTAAATCCACTACTGTCAAATCAAGTCAGGTCAGATCAGGTCAGTTTAGGTAAGGTCAGGTCCTAAATTCACTGTTATTAGATCAAGTCAAGTCAGATTAGGTCAGTATAGGTCAGATCAGGTCCTAAATTCACTTATTAGATCAAGTCAGGTCAGGTCAGGTCAAATCAGGTCAGTGTAGGTCAGATCAAGTCCTTCTTAATTCCTCTGTGGTTATATGAAGTGAGGACTGTTGAAATAGGTCAGGTCAGGTCAGGTCAGTGTAAGGCTGTTCCCTGGGTCAGTCTGTGTGTTCGAATATGTGTCAGTCTGTGTGTCAGTCTGTGTGTATACCCTTCCACACAACTCCGGAAATTGGTGTGTGTGTGTGTGTGTGTGTGTTTAGTTTTTGTATTACGTGTGTGTGTGTGTATATATTTTATAGTACGTGTGTGTGTGTATAATTTTTGTGTTACGTGTGTATGTGTGTGTATTTTGTAGTACGTGTGTGTGTTTGTTTATGTGTGTCTAGTTTTTGTAGAACGTGTATGTCTGTGTGTTTAGTTTTTGCAGTGTGTATGTGTGTGTGTATTTTTTATAGTAGGCCTACGTGTGTTTATGTGTGTGTGTGTTTATTTTGTAGTACGTGTGTGTGTGTGTTTATTTGTAGTTCGTGTGTGTGTACCGGTATACGGTATGTTCCTAATTATATCCTCTCTCTCTCTCTCTCTCTCTCTCTCTCTCTCTAATGACAAATGATAGCCCATTAGTGTAGCAAGGTACCCAGAGAGAGAGAGAGAGAGAGAGAGAGAATATTACACACACACACACGGACAGAATATTACACACACACACACAATATTACACACACACACACAGAATATTACAAAGAGAGAGAGAGAGAGAGAATATTACACACACACACACACACGGACAGAATATTATTACACACACACACACGGACAGAATATTACACACACACACACAATATTACAGAGAGAGAGAGAGAAAGAGAGAGAGAGAGAGAGAGAGAGAGAGGAGAAAGGGAGGGAGGAAAAAGCCATTACCGTGTAGTGCTGATCCTTCTTTCTCTCCCTAATTCCCTCCTCTCTCTCTCTCTCTCTCTCTCTCTCTCTCTCTCTCTCTCTCTCTGTGGTGACCGGACAACAGAACCATCCATCCTTCTATCTATCTATCTATCTATCTATCTGTATATTTATCTATCTACTGTACTGCATCTATCTCCTTTATCAATTTCTTTATCTATCTATCCATCCATCTAACTCTATCTGTATATTTTTCTATCTACAGTAATGCATCAATCCATCATTATTTTTATATCTATCTATCTATCTACAGTACTGCATCTATCTATCTATCTATCCATCCATGCATCCATCTAACTCTATCTACAGTACTGCATCTATCTATCTATCTATCTATCTATCCATTCATCCATCTAACTCTATCTACAGTACTGCATCTATCTATCTATCCATCCATGCATCCATCTAACTCTATCTACAGTACTGCATCTATCTATCTATCTATCTATCCATCCATGCATCCATCTAACTCTATCTACAGTACTGCATCTATCTATCTATCCATCCATGCATCCATCTAACTCTATCTACAGTACTGCATCTATCCATCTATCTATCCATCCATGCATCCATCTAACTCTATCTACAGTACTGCATCTATCTATCTATCTATCTATCCATGCATCCATCTAACTCTATCTACAGTACTGCATCTATCTATCTATCCATCCATGCATCCATCTAACTCTATCTACAGTACTGCATCTATCTATCTATCCATCCATGCATCCATCTAACTCTATCTACAGTACTGCATCTATCTATATATCTATCTATCCATTTATCTATCCATGCATCCATCTCTATAACACCAACAACACTACGTACTGTACTTTCCACCTTCACCCATCAAAAAGTTGTTGTTAACTTTATAAAGACTTCACAACAAAATTTTAACAACAAGTGTTCAAAGGACAGACAGACAGACACACCACCACCAGCTGAGAGGACTTGGATAAACTTTATTTACTTTTTTAATTATCAACAGTTACAGCAGAAACTTATTAAAACAATTAGATCAACTTTTATTATATTATTTTAATAAGAATGGTGAAGGAATATATATATTTGTATTATTATTATTAATTTTTTATGCATTATTTTGTATTTTGTTTGTACCCACGATTTATTATTATTATTATTTATTTATTTACCATATGGATATGACCATCAGCTGATTTATTATTATTGTACGATTAATCTATTTTCATTACTGGTATTTATTTTGTATTCATATTTAGTTTATTGGTCCTTTCAGATATTCAGAAAAGATGAAATAAAACAGAAATTCAGTGCGACTCGAATTCAGTGTTACCCCAGTGGCGGTGGAGGGAGGACATACGCCGCTCGCGCTCTCACTCCCCCAAATCATTCTCCTCCACCCCCTCCTCCTATACTCCCTTCCCAGATGTGTCCGTTTATCCGTTTTTAGTCCGTTTCTCATCCGTTACATTGGTCAGATCCGGCCACTGTTACTATATATACCGTTTGTGGAAATGTAAAGACAAATATTATTATTGTTATTATTTATTTTATTGTTATTTATTTTGTTTATTGTTATTGTTATTTATTTATTATTATTTTTCTGTCGTGGTTCTTGTCTTTTTAGTTTACCATTATTATTATTATTATTATTATTATTATTATTATTATTGTTATTATTGTTTTTATTGATTTTTTGGGGGGGTGAATAATGTTTGTGGATTGCCGTTGTCTGAGATTTATTATTTATTATTATTATTATTATTATTATTATTATTTTATTGGTTCGTAATATCATTTTTTAAGGTTTACAGTTTTTCTTTTCAATCGATGTTTTCTTTTTTTATTTATTATTTTTTTTAGATGGTAAATATAATAGTAACAGTAAAATTCGACATTGTATGATTATAACGTTATTGTTTATAGTAAAAAAACACAAAAACAAAACAAAACAAAAATCAACCGAGCCAAGAAAAGAAATATAGAGGAAAGTATAAGATAAATTTATAAGAACAAAGAAAACACAAGAAATAATTATATAGAAACATATGGAACGGAAACTCAGGGAAACAAAAAGAAAACGAAATGAGAACATGTGACAAATTGAACGAAAAACAAGTAAATTGGAATATAATAATAATAATAATAATAATAACTAAACACGGAGAGTAATTATTTTTTATTTATTTTTTATTCACGGATTATACGGGAAATTTGTTGACGAATCTATTATCTTCACAAACTCAAAATATACCAATACCATTGTTTATAAATTTAAGATATATATAAGTTATGCATTTTAGGAATTAGTCGAAATTTCAAAACAAAATGGATTATGATATACTGACAGAAAATAGACACTTTGCATCAATATAATGAATCTACGAATAATAATAATAATAATAAAGTCTTATATAAAGTTCAAATTAATTAAGTCCCAAAATAAAAATAAAAGAAAAAATGGCATCCTAGGAAAAATAATAATACAAAAAAAATGTCCATGAGAGAGTTAGGCTTGAAATGAACGCGGGAAAACTAGTTAAAAAGAAGTGAACTGTGTGTGGATGTAATTATTTTTATACTTTTCTTTTCACAAGAGAGGACGGACCTACGGCGAAAGTTTAAATCAGGTTCCGGCAGAAATAATTTAAATAATAATAATGTTAATAATGTTAGAATTGTATTGTTTGTAGGATTGGGCGGCAAATATCTATTATCTTACGTCATCGTTGTTGTTTATTTTTTTTATTGTTTAATTGTTTTGTTTTGCTTTGTTACACCGTCATCATTTTTCTTTTTGTTATTGTAATGTTTCGCAACGGTGCCTCTTGTTATTGTTTTGTCATTATTTACATTTTTTGTATCATCAACCCTTAAGGCAAACAAACAAACTGACTATATATAATAATAATATTTCCATAGGTCAGCAACACATCAGAGAACAAAAACAAAATACATATGATATTATAATTATAACCGAAACCTCAGACCACAGGCAGCAGCTGCTTACGTCACAGGTAGCCTAGCCGTAGCCTAATCCGCTTTGATTAACCATTCTATGTAGCCTAATATTAATAATTATTATAACGTTCCACACTCTTCACTTAGATCAAATATAGATAGATAGATTAAGTTTGGAAGATAGATAGATAGGTTAGGCTTGCATGATAGACAGATAGATGGGTTTAGAAGATAGATAGATAGGTAATTGAGTCTTGCATGATAGATTGGTAGGTTAGGTTTGCACGATTGATAGATAGATAGGCTTGGAAGATAGATAGATAGGTAATTAAGTCTTGCACGATAGATAGATAGGTTAGGTTTTCATGATTGATAGATAAGTAGATAGGTAAGTTAGGCTTGTATGATAGATAGGTTAGGCTTGCACGATATATAGATAGGTAAGTCTTGCATGATAGATAGATAAATAGATAGGTTTGCATGATAGATAAATAGATAGATAGGTTTGCATGATAAATAGGTAAGTTAGGTTTGCATGATAGATAAATAAATAGGTAAGTCTTGCATGATAGATAGATAGGTAAGTCTTGCACGATAGATAAATAGATAGATAGGTTTGCATGATAGATAGAATATAGGTAAGTTTTGTACGATAGATAGATAGATAAGTTAGGCTTGCATAGGGCTCGGATAACTATAATAACTATAATAAAACTAGCTACGAATTGAGATATGTTATTAATATCACTAGGCTAATTAGAATCATTTTGATATTATTTACTCCCAAGTTTAGAATTATAGTTGTCGTAAATTAATGCTTACTTAAGATAACCCTGTTCCTCGTATTATTTTCAACACGGTACCATCTCGCTACTTATATTCTTAGTAACTTATTAAAACACAATATATATTCGATTTTTGCTGGAAAATAGAAAATAATGAATGGTAATAATAGATTTTTCATTTTGGTTTTGGTTAATTTTGGTGGTCGGACTTTACACTCTCTTATAATAATAATAATAATAATAATAACAACAAAATAATAATAATGACTTAATTACAGAAAGACAAGTGAAGGAAGGAATGAAAGAAGGAAATGATAAATGGAGGAAAGAATAAATAACTGAATAAAGGACACGGAAACAAACCAATAATAATTATGAGGGAAGGAAAGAATTAAAGGAGGGAAAGAAGAAGAAGAAGAAAATATCTGGTGGTAGAAGAAAAATACAGGAAGGTAGAAAAGAAGGAAAGTGGAAGCAGGCAACCCACACCACCATGTTGACTTAAGGTAAGTTATATTATTATTTATTATTATTATGCTACGAAACAAACTCCTTCTATATAGGTGTGTGTGTGTGTGTGTGTGTGGAGGCTTCTGATTCCTCCTAACCATGCCACGAAACAAGCTCCTTCCATATAGGTGTGTGTGTGTGTGTGTGTGTGTTTCGTGGCAATATTAGAAGGACTCATTTACCTCCAATTTTTTTCTGACTACATTACAGGGTCCCTTAACAAACAAATGAGGGAATGGATGGTAAAGTAAGGAAAATAGAAATTGTGTGTGTGTGTGTGTGTGTGTGTGTGTTGCAGGACTCTGATTGACCGGGTAATGACATGAGGGGAAAGTGAGGGTGGGGGGGTTGAAGGAGGAGGGGGTGCCGATGGGGGGAAGAGGGGGTAGGTAATTTCTGATTGGTTCCCCCCTCCCTCCAATTTCTCAACAAATGAACCACCTTTCCACCTTCCCCCCCAACCTCTCCCCTACCTCCACCCTCCTACCTTACCTTCCTCCTTCCCTCCCCTAACCCCCCCCCCCATACCTTACCTTCCTCCTTCCCTGACCTACCTACACTCCCCCCTTCCTTCCCCCTCCTACCTTACCCTCCTCCTTCACCTTGCCCTCCACTCCTTTCCTTACCATCCACTCCCTCACTCCCCTTTCTTCCTCACCCTTACCCACCACTCCCCTACCTCCCTTCTCACCCTTCCCTTCTCACCCTTAGCCTCCAAAACACACCACCACACCACTTTTTTTTAACCCCACCCCCCTTTGTTTTTATTTTCTTTTTTTCGACCACTTATATTTATTTTATTTTGGTGGTACGAGCTTAGGATATATCATGGTATTTATTTTTTTTATTTCCCCTCTACAGGCCTATTCTATTATTTTTTTTATCTGGTAACACTTTCTTTATTTATTTATTTTTTTTGTTTGATGCCTAATAATATTTTTTCCTCACACGAGCCTAAAGTTTTTCAATTATATTAGTTATTAGTTATTAGTTTTCAAAGCTTATTTATATAGCCTATAGATCTATTATTTTATGATTATATATTTTGACATTTTCTGATTTTCTGATTTTGACATTTTCTGATTTGACATGACTGATTCGAATCATACCGAGTCCTCCAAACGAACCACTTCTTGATAAAAACTGTATATAGACAATGTGTTTTTTGGAGTACTATGGAGGAATCAGCTGTAGCCTCCAGGAATGAGATAATATATAGTAACACAAAGCCTTCTTCCTTCCATTAAGCCTATATTCTCTGGTTTCCTTCCTGTTTCCTAAAGCTAATCTTCCTGTTTGTTCATCACTCTTTCTCCTCCTCCTCCTCCTCCTTCGTTCTTTTTCTCCTTCCTTATTCTTCCTCCTCTCCTCTTTATTCTTCCTCTTCTTCTTTCTCCTCTTTCTCTTTTTTCTATTTCCTCCTCCTCCTCTTCCTCCTTTTGCTTCTCCTCTTCCTCCTTCTCCTCTTTTTTCCTTTCCTTTTTTCTACTTCCTCTTCTTCCCCCTCCTCCTCCTACCACCACCACTATCACCACCACCACTACCACTATCACTACCCCCCCCCCCCCCCATCCTCACCCCGGCTGCAGCTAACATGGAAATTAATGTATATATCTGACCCTCCACTGCAAATATTGAACACTAAAAATGGAGAGAGAGAGAGAGAGAGAGAGAGAGAGAGAGAGAGAGAGAGAGAGAGAGAGAGAGAGAGAGAAGGAAGGGCTTAGAGAGAGAGAGAAACTTAGAGAGAAAAAGTATAAGAAGAGAGAAAGAGAGACAGAGAGTGAGAATGAGAGAGAGAAAAAGGCTTAGAGAGAGAAAAACCTAAAAAAAAGAGAGAAACTTAGAGAAAAAACTAAGAGAGAAATAAAGGCTTAGAGAGAGAGACTTAGAGAGAAAAAAAAAAGCTAAGTGAGAGAGAGTAAAAGTAAGAGAGAGGCCCCAAAGATACTGTGAACTAGCCCCATTACCCCTCCTTGGCCCCCCTCTCCCCCCACTCCCCCTACCCCCCAAACTACCACCATTACCTACCACAACTACCACCATTCCACCACCACCACCACACACCAACATCATCATACCAGCTTACTTTTTTTTTTTTTTGTGTGTGTGTGAGAGAGAGAGAGAGAGAGAGAGAGAGAGAGAAAGGGTAGAACTTCCTCCTCTTCCTCCTTCTCTTCTTTCTTCCTTCTCTCTTGTCCTCCTTCTCCTCCTTCTCTTCTTTCTTCCTTCTCTCTTGTCTTCCTCCTCCTCCTTCTCTTTTCCTTCCTCTTCTTCATTCTCTCTTGTCTTCCTCCTCCTCCTCCTCCTCTTCCTTCTCCTTTTCTTCCTTCCTCTCTTCTCCTCTTCTTCCTCTCACATTTCCACATTCTCTCTCTTTTGTTATATATGTATTTTTTGTGTGTGTTTCTTTGTTCCTCTTTCACTCTCTGTCTTTGTCTCCTTTTTCATTCTTTTGTCTCGTATTTTCTTTCTTATTGTCCCTGTGTTGTCATTCATTCTATATAGAGGTTGTTTTCCTATATACTTCATTTTCAATCAATCATTTCCATTTTTTCTATCTTAATCCTCCTTTCGTTTCAACCATTTTCACTTTTATTTTCGTTTCATCATTAACACTCTCTCTCTCTCTCTCTCTCTCTCTCTCTCTCTCTCTCTCTCTCTCTCTCTCTCTCTCTCTCTCTTATAGTGTTGATTCATTTCTGTGTTGTTGTCTGTGCCAGTGTAAGCTTAATGCATTGCGGCTAATTACTGGCTTTCATTTCTTACTTTGCTTCTCTCTCTCTCTCTCTC
>JAWZYT010000401.1:7500-10000 GCA_034508575.1 Petrolisthes manimaculis | reverse complement strand
TCCTCTCTTTGTCTTGTCATTTGCTATCCTTCCCTTTCCTTCCCTACCCTTCCTACCCATCCTTAACCCTACCCATCCCTTCCCTAGCCATCCCCACCCTTACCCTACCCAACCCTGTACCGTGGGTCGTATCTCTTACACCCTATCTGCATGGTGCTGTGTTGATATGTTTGCTGCCAGAGAATTGGATATTGTTGAGGGTAGTGGTGGTGTTGGTGGTGTTAGTTGGAGTGTGTAGGTGTTGTTGGTGGTTATAGTGGTGGTGGTTGTGCTTGTTTTGGTGGTGGTGGTGGTGGTGATGTGTTAGTGGTGTATAGGTGTTGGTGTTGGTGGTTGTGGTGGTGATGGTGGTTGTGTATTAGTGGTGATGGTGGTGCTTGTTTTGGTGTTGTTGTTGTTGTTGGTGTGTTAGTGGTGATAGTGGTGGTGGTGGTGATGGTTGTGTTGTTGGTGGTAGTGGTGGTGGTGGTGAAGGCAGTGTAATGTACTCTTCACAAAATAGCTCTCTCTCTCTTTTTTTCTCTTCTCTTTCTCTCTCTCTCTCTCTCTCTCTCTCTCTCTCTCTCTCTCTCTCTCTCTCTCTCTCTCTCTCTCTCTCCTCTCTCTCTCTCTCTCTCTCTCTCTCTCTTAAGGAATATTTTATCAGAGACCTACTGTATGTACTGTAGTGTATTTGTGAGACAGTGATAATAATAACACTAATAATAAATAGAGGAAAGGTCCATCTAGATATATGACACTTTACTATAACAAAACTGAACAAGAGAGAGAGAGAGAGAGAGAAAGAGAGAAAGAGAGAGAGAAACTGGATACCACGGACGACTGTTGCGATGTATGTGTGTATGAAATAATCTCTCTCTCTCTCTCTCTCCTTTTTTTTTTTTTTTTTTTTTTTTTTTTTTTTTACGATCGACTGGGCTAGTGAATGACAAGTGACAACCCTCACCTTGACGCTGATTGGCTGTCTCCTTCACCGGCTCCACCAATCACCCCTTCACCCGGAAGATATTTGTTGCTGCTGTTGTCGTTGTTTGTTGTTTGTTTTTGTTGTTGTTTGTTGTTTGTTTTTGTTGTGGTGGTGACGTCATTCATTGTTTTTTTTTTGGGGGTAGTGAGTTAAAAAAATTCCTTCATTATCGATTTGGGGTTATTTATTTATTTGTCTATTTTATTTATTTCGGTATTTATTTTGTTTTTTATTGATTATTTTGTTAGTTATTATTATTATTATTATTATTTGTATTTTTATTTATTAGTATTATTTTTGTTATTGATAATGTTTGTGATTATTAATTCTGTTATCGACTATCATCGTCAATATTATTATTGTTATTATTATTATTATTGTTATTATTATTATTATTATCATTATTATTATTATTACTATTACTAAAGGAGAGAGAGAGAGAGAGAGAGAGAGAGATAGAGAGAGAGAGAGAGAGAGAGAGAGAGAGAGAGAGAGAGAGAGAGATTCAGAAATGGAGGGTGAAGAATTAAATGGAACGGAAAATGGTAGGGAAGAAGAAAGGAAGGAAGGAAGGAAGGAGAGAACGAAACAGGGACGGAGGGAGTGGGAGAGAGGGAGGGAGGGAGAGAATGTGGTCCGTCACGCTATGTCTCGGATTATGAGAGAGAGAGAGAGAGAGAGAGAGGGAGAGAGAGAGAGATAGAGAGAGAGAGAGAAACATATATGTATTTGGTCACGCAGAGAAGAGAAGGAGAGAAAGAAATGGAAAAGGAGAAGAAGAAGGAGGATAAGGAGAAGGAAGAGTGAAGAATTAATAGAAGGAAGAGAAAGGAAAGGAGATAAAGATGATGGAAGGGATAGAGAAGAGGAGAGGAAGGGAAGGGAAGGGTGTAGGAGAGGGGAAAAAAATATTAGACGAATTAGTGGTAGTGAGGGGAGGAGAGGGGAAGGGAGGGGATATTAAGAGAGAGAGAGAGAGAGAGAGAGAGAGAGAGAGAGAGAAAGAAAGAGAGAGAGAGAAGCACATGATAAAGAAATTGAGAACATACATATACACACATTATAGACATAGATTAATCGAATACATACACACACACACACACACACACACATAGGCACAGAGAAAGAGAGAGTAAAAACACACAGAAAGCAACACACCTAGACATAGAGGAAGAAAACACACACACACACACAATATGCCATGGAGTTGTATAAAGATTGAGTGCTCCAAAGTGAACGACATCTCCTACACAACGAGAATAGTGACAACAAGAAGGCTTATTATATGACAATACATGCTCTCACTCACTGTCTCTCTCACTCTCTCTCTCTCAATCACACACACTCTCACTCTCTCTCTCTCTCTCTCTCTCTCTCTCTCTCTCTCTCTATATATATATATATATATATATATATATATATATATATATATATATATATATATATATATATATATCACTCACTCATTCTCTCTCACACACACACTCTCTCACTCACTCATTCTCACACACACACTCTCATTCACTCGCTCTC
>JAWZYT010000401.1:0-2500 GCA_034508575.1 Petrolisthes manimaculis | reverse complement strand
GAGAGAATGAATGTGTGTATATATATGTATTTTGTGTATGTATGTACCGGTATGTATGTATGTGAGAGAGAGAGATTTTGTGTAAGTATGTATGCATGTGAGAGAGAGAGAGAGAAAGAATGAATGTGTGTATATATAATATGTATTTGTGTATGTATGTATGTGATAGAGAGAGATTTTGTGTAAGTATGTATGTATGTGAGAGAGAGAGAGAGAGAGAGAGAGAGAGAGAGAGAGAGAGAGAGAATGATGTATCCATGTAAAAGAGAGAGAAAGATTGATATAAGTATGTATGTATGTATGTGTATGAGTGAGAATGTATGTATGTATGTATAAGAGAAAAAAATATTGATATAAGTAAGTATGTATGTATGAGAGAGAGAGAACGATGTATGTATGTATGAGAGAGAGAACGATGTAAGTATGTAAGTATGTAAGTATGTATGTATGTATGTATGTATATGTGTAAAAGTATTGTCCCCTTGTATAGTAATGTGTTTTATGAGGTGAAGGAGTTGTACACACACACACACACACACGTACACACACACACGCACCACACACACACACATACATGCCATTGAATATTTAATTGTATGTCTTCTTTTTTATCAAGGTTTTATTTCATACTCATTATTTATGCAGTGTTTCCTCTGTTCTCTCCCTCCTATCTCTATCTCTATCTCTTTCTCTATCTCTCTTTATTTTTTTTTCTCTCTCTCTCTCTCTCTTCAGCTAATCTTCTTTTCTCTCCTTTGCTTCCTACTCCTCAATTTCTTCTCTTCTCTCTCTCTCTTTATCTACCTTCCTTCCTCTCTTTCCTTCTTTCCTAATTCCTCCTCTTCTCTCTCTCTCCCATATTCGTCACCTCACACTTTTAATCATTCCTCCTTCTATTCCCTTTCTTTAACATTTGTAATTTCCTTTATTCCCTTCTATTTTCTTCACTTAATCCATTTTTTGTTTATATCATCTTTACTTTATCTTTCATTCCTTGTTTCATTCCTTCATCTTCTCCCTCTCTCCTTCCCTCCCCTCACAGTCCATCCCTCCCTCCCTCCCTCCCAGTCCCTCTCTCTCTCTCCCTCCCTCCCTCCTCCCTCATCTCCCAATATAAATCAATGATGTAGATCAATCTTACCTCTCCTTCCCTTTCCTTCTTATTATCTTTATCCTTCCTTTCTCTCCTTCTCTTTCCTCCTTTCTCTTTCCTTACTTTTCTATTTCCTTTTCGTTCTCTATAGCATCATCATCATCATCATCTCTCTCTCTCTCTCTCTCTCTCTCTCTCTCTCTCTCTCTCTCTCTCTCTCTCTCTCTCTCTCTCTCTCTCTCTCTCTCTCTCTCTCTTTTCTCACCTGTCATTGCCTCCCTCTCAACTCCTTCCTTTGTACTCTTTCTCTCTCTTTCTCCCAGTCTTATCCCCCCCCCCTCCCTCTCTCTTCTTCCCAAATCTCCCCCCCCCCTCCCCTTCTCCCTCCCTCTCCCTCCCTCTCATCTCACCTACTAGTCTCCAACCCTTTCATTTTTCTCACCTCCCTCCCTCCTTCCCATTTTATCACACACACACACACACACAAACAAACAAACACAGACACACATATAGGCTATTTTATATATATACAGTATATATAAATAAATAAAAAAATAGAGATAGAGAGAGAGAGAGAGAGAGAGAGAGAGAGAGAGAGAGAGAGAGAGAGTGAGAGGTAAGACAGTTCTGGTGATGAAATGACAAGAGGTGAGAAGAGAGAAAAGAAAGAGAGGAAAGGAAAGGTGAAGGATGGTGATGGATGGAGACTGTGGCAATGAGGAAGGTATGATGGATTGGAGGGAAGGAGGGAAGGAAGGAGGGAGAGAAGGAGAGAGGGAAGGAAGGAGAGAGGGAGGGAGGGAAGGAGAGAAGGAGGAAGGGGAGGAAGGAGGAAGGGAAGGAAGGAAGGAAGGAGAGAGAGAGAATGATTGCTAAGATACGTGTACAAGTGAAGAAAAAATGAGAGGAAGTGAGATAATAGGAAAAGGGTGAAGGAGGGGAGGGGATAGGAGGTGAAGTGTACAGATGGGAAGAGGAAAACTGATAAAGCTATGAGAGAGATATAGAAAGGGAGAGAAAAAGGGATAGAGAGAAGATAGGAAGAGGGGATATAATAGGGAGAAAGAGAGAGAGAGTGAGAGAAGAAGATAGAGTGTGTGTGTGAGAGAGAGAGAGAGAGAGAAAGAAGATAAAGTGTATGTGTGTGTGTATGTGAGAGAGAGAGAGAGAGAGAAAGAGAGAGAGGTACAGAGAGAGTTAGGTAATTATACTTTGCTAATGAACTTTGCTTTGCCGCATTGCTCAATTCTCCAACACACAGCTAGGCCTAGAATAATAATAATAATAATAATAATAATAATAATAATAATTTCTTCTTAGCTCAATAAAATCGTCTGTAGTTAACCGTCACACACATACACACACACACACCAGAACAAAACATACACACACAAGGTCAACAAATAT
>JAWZYT010000400.1:240000-285072 GCA_034508575.1 Petrolisthes manimaculis | reverse complement strand
ATATGAAAAGTAAAATGAGAAATGGAGGAAGGGAGGGAGAAAGGAAGTGAGGTGTGGAGGGAGATGAGGGAAGAGGGATGGGAGGAGGGAAGTGGGAGGGGAGAAGGGAAGAATGGGTGGGATGAGGAGTGGGGGGGAGGAGGGATGGGAGAAGAGAAGAATGGGTGGGAGGGAGGAAGTGAGGGATGAGGGAAGTAGGAGGGGGAGGAAGGGGGTGGTGATGTACGGTATATGGAGACAAAAAGATGATGGGGGGGGTAGGGGTACAGGGGTGATGATTTCAGGAAGTAGGGGGAAGGAGGGGGAGAGGATATGGGAAGGGGAAGAGGGAGGAGGGGGGAGAGGAAGATATAAAACTGAATGACTGCATGTTGGAGGGAGAACTGCAAACAATATAAAATGAGAGAGAGAGAGAGAGAGAGAGAGAGAGAGAGAGAGAGAGAGAGAGAGGAGAGAGAGAGAGAAAGAAAGAAAGAAAGAAAGAAAGAGAGAGAGAGAGAGAGAGAGTGTGTGTGTGTGTGTGTAAAGCGTGGCACGGAAGACAGATAAATAGAGAGGGAAAGGGGAGATGTAGCGAGAGATGAGGACTTCAAAGACAGTAGGTAGGTAGGTAGGTAGGAAGGTAGGTAGTTAGGTAAGGAATTTGGCAAGGAGGAAGGTAGATAGGTAGGTAGATAAACAGTGGTATTGGTAGGTAGGATAAGTTGGTAGACAGGTATAGAAAGAAAGCAAGCAGGCAGACAGACAGACACACAGACAGGTAGGCAGGTAAGTATAGGATGGTGCCAACTTCCGGTGCACCTACGAGCTCTCTCTCTCTCTCTCTCTCTCTCTCTCTCTCTCTCTCTCTCTCTGCCAACACCCACACTCACTTCCTCTCGTTGACACCACCACAATAACACCAGGCAGGCAGGCACTCCCACCCATTCTGGCACCCTCCCCCCCTCCCCCCCAACTCCCACACCTTATTACCCCTTTATGTCATTATCTTGAAGTATGTGTGTATATAATAATAAAAATAATAATAACCACTACCACTACCATCACCACAACAAGCTCAGTAACTACCACTCTTAACTCATCTTCACCATTACCACATCTCTAACACTATCATTTCTATTCATATACACCATCAACACTACTTCTACGTAGTTTTGTCATCTCTATCACTCTCATACAGTCTTAGTTAATCTCCAACACCATTACTTTCTCTCTATCACCATCATCATCACCATCAACAAAGTCTTAGCAAGCACCACTAACATCATTATCACCATAACTACCCCAATATCTACATCATTAGTCCATTAGCCATCATCATCTCCTTATCACCATCATTGCCCCTCATTATCATTAACGTCGGCACCTATCATCAGAGAGAGAGAGAGAGAGAGAGAGAGAGAGAGAGAGAGAGAGAGAGAGAGAGAGAGAGAGAGTTAGGTAACCTCCCAGTACACCATCTCCACCACCATCATCAACAATAACTCTATATATAAAAGGCAAGACAAAGGGTTGGGAGTGGACGATATGTGAAGGGGTATAAGGAGAGAAGGGGAATGGGGGGAAGATGGGACATGCAGGGAAAGGAGGGAAGATGGGGGAAAACTGTGGGGGGGCTGGAGGTAGGGGGAGGGGTGGATGTGCGTGAGTAGGGGGACATAGGGAGTAATGGTGTTAAGGAATGGGAAGGGAGAAAGTGTAAGATAGTAGGTACAGTAAGTATTATTAAGGACCACAGGGAAAGGGGAAAGGAAAATACAAGTGAGGGGAAAGTAATGAGTGAGAGTTAGTGGAGTGGAGTGTTGTGTGAGTGAGGAGGTGGGGTGAATGGTGTGTGTAGGGTGGGGTTGGGGGGGAAGGACACATGAAGGGAATGGCGTGTATATGATTGGGGAGGGGTGGGGGGGTCTGGGAGTAGTGGGGTGTCTGTATGAGCAGGGGGGAAATCACACTCAGAGGGGGGACTTCCCTTTGCTATATATAAGCAGTGCCATCTTTCTACCTCCACTCACCCACCCCTCTTTCCCCCCTACCCTCTCACTCACCATCACCCCCCACCACTTCCCCCTCCCCTTCCCACTACTCTTCTCTTGACTCCACCGTTGCAGTCATTAGTTATTCCTTACATCTACCCCCATCTTTTCTCCAAACACCTTCTCCTCCTCCTCTTCCATGTTCTCCTTCATTTTCTTTGCTGTTCTCTGAATGCACGTTTCGTCTTATCTTCTATCTATCCCCCCTCTCTCTCTCTTTCATACACACACACACACACAGGTCTATTTGTTACTACTCTGTGTGTGCATAAGTTCAGCTAGACACACACACACACATGCACACACACGTCATGCTTAAAGGAGGGAGGGTGATGTCAGGCTAACCACCTCACCCTGACCTTCGACTCTTACACTTTCCTATCTCATACGTTTTCCTAGAACACACACACACACACACAAACACACTGGGGGGTTGAATGCACATTGGTATAATATCACATAGTATACAGTTCACAATTTTTACACACTACATCGTATATAAATGCATGTGTGTGTGTGTGTGTGTGTGTGTATGTGTGTGTGTGTATATGTGTGTGTTTTGTGTGTGTGTGTGTGTGTGTGTGTCGCTCTGAAGAAAACTTGTAAATAAAACTGTCCCTGTCATTAATTAAGACTGATGAAACTTCTGTACCTTCATTTTCCCTGACTAATGACGAATGACTTTTTTCTTTAAGGACGGCAGCACTACACAAGTTCATTATTAATTAAGTAAGGAGGGGAAAAAAACCTGAGACTTGCCATAATTATCACATCCTCCTTAATGAAGGGGAGATTTACATGATGGTAAATTGGAAGGCTACTGTTTCCTCCTAACTATACCAGGAAACAGACGCCCTCAATGGATACAAATAGAATATATACAACAACAAGTAACATGTAACAAATAAACAGGGGATCTGTCTCATGGCATAATAGTTTGGAGGAATCGCAGACCTTCCCATTCACAAAAAAAAACAAAACATATATATATATCCCCTTATTTACCTGATTTACCAACATTGTCACTATTGATATACTTGACTAACACCAGGTTATGATATACGACACTCCAACAACCTCCTCTTCTCCTTCGTTGTCACCAGAAACTGTACATCTCATTTTAATTATACTTCCTCCTCCTCCTTCTCCTCTCATCATTCACTTTATTCCAGCCAGGAGGGAGGGAGGGAGTGGGGGAGGGAGAGAAAGTGGGGGGGGGGGGGCTGAGGGAGTGAGGGAGAAAAGAGAGGGAGGTATATAGGAAGGTAAGCGAGGGAGGGAGGGCAATAAAGTAGGCAAAGGTTGGTATAGGAAATAATTAAATGGAATAATGATGGTACCATAAATGTGATGGGAAGTAACAGTAATGAACATGGGAATAACTAAAGGCGTGGAGGGGGGCGAAAATTAATGAAAAATAAAAAGAGGGTGAAATAAATTGAGTGACAGGAGGAAATATTGGAAAGGTATGAAAAATATAGTTGGAAAGAGAGGAAAATGAAAGAGGAGGGGAAATAAATTGGGTGGTGATGATGTGGGAAAGGAACATGTTGTGAATATAAAGTTGGAAGTGTTAGTTCACTTGATTTTCTACTCACCAGTTTACTGTTTCTCTTCTTGCTTATATTGTTAAGTCTTAGTTCATTATCAGTGGACACGATGATCACATCTTCTGCCTGGCCAGGTCTTCATATCGTTCTCTGTATCAGAACTCACTGTCCACTTCTCTTCATTGTAACTCCGTGTGGTGAATACTGAGCACTCCTTGCTATCACCTCTACCCTCTGACTGCCCTTCTTGCCGGCAGACAAAGAACACCAGCCGTCACTAGGCCTACCTATGACGTCACTCACTCCTTCACTCACTCGTTATGCTACACAACCAGTTATACTGTTTCACTGTTTCAGTTTCTTATATACGAACTCACTTCCATAATTTATATCCCACAACCATTATAAACTATACCTATAGTTTATTTAATATTAACAGGAAGGAGTGGAAAAATGAATAAAAGGGTATAATATATAAACTGGATGAGAGAGGGGGAAACATGGAGAAGGAAAGATTGAGAAAATAATGGTATAAGAGAAAATCTATATGAAAATGTAGGAAAGGAATATGAAAGAAAGAGAGACAAATGAAAGGAGGAGGAAAGGAAAATGAAAGAGACAAAAGAATAATGAGAAAAGGAAAGAGAAAAAAAGACATATGAGAGAGGAAAGGAAAATAAAATAAGAGGGGGAAATGTATTGAGTAAAAAGTAACAAATACATGCAATCAAAACATAAACACACACACATACATATATCTACATACATACATATATATACATAATAAACACATACACATACTAAATAAAA
The DNA here is from genome assembly GCA_034508575.1 of Petrolisthes manimaculis. NCBI lineage: Eukaryota > Metazoa > Arthropoda > Malacostraca > Decapoda > Porcellanidae > Petrolisthes > Petrolisthes manimaculis. Next base: position 280,679 of record JAWZYT010000400.1, on the reverse strand, counting down.
CCATAAAGGGAATATGACGGACCATTAACGAGACATTCAACTTTCCCACCAACAACAAGCCACATTTTCCCATCCATCAAGTAGGAAGGAAGGAAGGAGGAAGAAAAAAAAACTCACTATCCCAACGATTTTTTTTTTTTGGTACATTGGAGTCCCTTGATTCCTCCAAAGTATGCTAGGAAACAGGACCAGAAGAGGAAAATGTGATGGTGTTCTGTTGCTTGAAATAGTTTGGAGGAATAATTTGCTCCTGATTTACCAACATTGTATTTTCCCCTTTAAAGGACCCTGTGATCGTGTATGAGACCTGCTGGTGGCTTCTGATTCCTCCTAACTATGCCATGAAACAAGATCCTTCAATGTAGGTGGTGTTTCGTGGCAATGTTTGAAGGACTCACTAACCTCCATTTTTCTGACTACATCAAGGGGTTCTTTAAGGGAAGCATGATGATTCTGTATAGGTGAATTTGAAGTGTCTGTGATTTCTCCAAAATAGTTCTATGCCAGGAAACAGATGACCATAATGTAAGGTTAATGGAGGGGGGAAGGGGGATCTAGTTTCGTGGCATAGTTTGGAGGAATCGGTAGTCCTGGCCCACCCCATTGCTGGCTGACTGGCTGGCTGGCTGACCGCAACACACACACACACACAGACAGACACAGACAGGACCCCTTTATAAAACAGTGAGAATTGAATTATAAAAGTTATCCATGTGACACACCAACGTTCACTGAGGCTTCCGGGTGCAGCAAAAACAATGTCAAATAAAATGTGGTTGTATAGATTTCACTCACACGGTTCAATTAAAAAGAGTTGACGAGATGTGTATGTATTTATTTTCTCTTCCAGACCATCAACAAACTATATTATAACCCGTCACAGTGAAGAGCCATGCACCAGTGATTGTTAGCATGCAGGTTGAAAAAAAAAAGTATATATAAACTCTATTATCACTTTATAATAACTAGTGAAGTGGAGTTTTGTTTTTTGGTTTAATACAGAATGCAATTTGTTTTACTTTTCAATATAGAAATGCTGGGATTAACGAGTGAAGTGATTTATTTATGCCTGGATTAACGAGCCGTATGTAAGAATATTTGTGGTTGTGGTTGTGATGGTGATGGTTGTGGTGATGATAGTGGTGTTGGTGGTGGTGTTGAGGATGGTTTGGTTCAGGTATTCTGTTGTAGTGTGTTCATGGAGTCATTGTACTGTTACCACACCATCGTAAACACCATCGATGTTCATGCATAAGGCACCCCCAACGTCAAGACGATTATTTGTGTTATAGAGAAACCACATAATGATAAGAGAAGCAAAGACAGAGTGACGAGACCACCCAGGATGTGAGGGCCCTGTTCCCCAACCCCCTGTTACCCCTGCTGCTCCCCCTGCCACCCATCCCTCTCCCCGGCTTACGGTATACGGTGACAATAGCGTTATCGTTAATTAGTACAGTTTTACAGGGTCTCGTGTGTGTGTGTATGTGTGTGTGTGTGAGAGAGAGAGAGAGAGAGAGAGAGGCAAAATGAGAATAAGGAATACATGTGTTTGTGTAACAGTGTGTGTGAAGGAAACTAAGGATAAGGAATACATGTGGTTGTGTATGAGTGTGTATGTGAAAGAGGAGTAATATGTGTTTGTACGCGTGTTTGTGTGTGTGTGTGGTATGGAGGGGAGGGGAGAGAGGATATCAGTGGGTGGTGTTAAATATGAGGAACAGTGGCGTGGCGGTGGGTGTAAATAAGAGGAAGTGGGTGCAGTGAGGCGTAAGTACGGTGTGGGGGTGAGGGGGGATTGGCTAGGGGGCGGGCATATTGGGTGATATACAGGAGAGGGTGGGTGAGGGGAAGGGGAGGGAGATATCGTGGCGGGTGTATGGAGAATAGTGGATGAAAGGTGGAATGGTATGATGTGTGGGTGTGTGAGTCGAAGGGGAGGGAGAATTGTGGATGGATGAATGTGGAGTGGATGAAAAGCAGAGTGGGATGGTGTGGGTGAGGTTGGAGAGGGATGATGTGGGTGAGGTTGGAGAGGGATGATGTGGGTGAGGTTGGAGAGGGATGATGTGGGTGAGATGGTATAAATGAAAGGTTGGTGGAGAGGGGTTGGCGTGAGTGAGGTTGGAAGGGTGGATGAAAGGTGGAGGGGATGTGGATGGATACGTGAAAGGGCTGTGGGTGTAACTGGGGAACGAACTGTGTATGAATGGGTGGAACAGATAATGAGATCAGGTATGCATGGATGTGTGTGTGAGGGAGAGAGAGGAGTGGAGTACGCAGGTGGGTTGAGAGAGAGAAAAAAAAAATGAATGTGTGTGTGACTGTGTGTTGTGTATATGAGTGTGTATAAATATGAACGTGTATGTTTATAATTGTGTGCGCGCGTATGTGTATGTGTGTGTAAGCAGGTGTGTCCGCTCATTAAACCCCCTCTGCAAAAACAAAAATATCGACCAACGAGTTACGACGCACAGAAAATAAAAAAAAATATTGAACGACGAAATTAAATAAAAAACCCAGCGGTAATCATTCTCCTCGCTGATTACGCCCCCTCGCACCCCCCCCCCCCCCTCCCCTAATCCACCTGGTGCATGAGCAAAACACCGTCAAGCCGATAATTCAAGGGGACACAATTTTTGGGGTTAAACTTGAGGTGTGGGTGGCTACTGATTCCTCCACTATATGCCAGAAAACAGACGCCTTCAATGGTACTAATAGGGGATGCGTTTTGTGGCACTGTTTGTGAAATTAGAAGCCTTTTAATTCATCAACAACAAGAGAATTTCCCCTTAAACCATACACACATAAAAATAAAAAAACTACTACTACTAATGGGTCACGTTCTCCACGGTGGGATAAACTCCGAGAAACACAAACAGAGGGACATAATACTCACACTTATTGATCGCGTTCTCCATGGTGGGCAGAGCGGCGTCAAGACTGGGCATTTTGTGGTGCCCTGGAGCTAGCTGGAGAGTGATGGAGAGAAGGTACAGGTGGGTAGAGAGGGAGAGGTAGGTAGAGAGGGAGTGAGAGAGGGAGTGAGAGAGGGAGTGAGAGAGGGAGGTAGAGAGGGGGGGAGAGAGAGAGTGAGGAAGGGGCTATATATGTGGAGGAGAGAATCCCTGTAATGCCCTCCAAGTTGATGCCTCCCCTCCTCCTCCTTTCTCCTTCTTACTTTTTCTTCTGTTTTCTCACTCCACACGCAATGAGTCAAAGTACTCCTGGTCACGCAGTAGTAGTAGTGGTGGTGGGATTCTAATTTTCTCCTTCATCCTCACCAACATCACAATAAACAACAACGACGACGACACATAATAACAAGCACCACAACTTTATCTCTGTTCCATCCGATCTTACAACACACGTATAGGATTCTTCTTAAGAGAGCGAGGAGGAAAAAATATATAAATCTCTTTTGTTTTTGTGTTTTCCCGTTGTGTAATTAGCGACGTCCAGTTTCTTTGTTTACCTCCCTTTTTTCTGTATTCTTCTCTGTATAGCTGCGGGAAAGAACGGGATGATGTTATATTGACAGTGGTATGTATTCTCACAGTGACACACACCAGACTCCTTCACGCTTGCATCATTTCAACAACGGCAGACGGAGTTATATTGTTATCACTGCGACGCGTTTACAGTAATATTCTCACACACTGAACAAGTAAACAACACACTTCCAACACTTCTTCTACATGTTTACAGTATATTATATCCTCACACTGACCAGCACTCCAAGCCAGTTTGTTACACTTCTTTATATGTTTACAGCAAACATTTTCACACTTCTCAAGCCTACAACAACACACTATGCCACATGCACTCTCACACTACTACCATACATGCCTGCATTACCCTACACCTTCACACTGACAACCTACAAGCCAGCCACAATTTTAACGAGCATTCTTCCTCTAAGATTGAATTTCCACCATGACCTATACAGCCTTCCACGTCAACACACCCAATTGTTTGACAGGGACCTACTATACCTACCTAGCTACACCAATGTCAACAACACAAACACACACACACGAGCCAGCAAGCTAACACACTGGTATCCAACACACACACGGGCCAGCAAGCTAACACACTGGTACCCAACACACACACGGGGCAGCAAGCTAACACACTGGTACCCAACACACACACGAGCCAGCAAGCTAACACACTGGTACCCAACACACACACACGGGCCAGCAAGCTAACACACTGGCACCCAACGCTCATTCTCTGTTTGTGCATCCTCCCAGGCGACAACTCTAGCACCATTCCTCTATGTGTTCATCCACCCCGAAGACACAAAGCTAATATTAGTCCACAAAACAACAGTACCATTGCTCTATACATACTGGTCTCCTAAAGTATCCTTCCTCCATTTTTGTTCCTACCATAATAATAATAAGACGTTATGCACAATATCTAAGAACTTCTACTCAAAATATCTAGGGCACCTATTTACATCCGCAATTTTGCAAAGAACTTGACCACCTGTCTGTCGTCCACTCAGCCAGGGTTCTCAGAGTGAGTAACCCTGCGTCTCCCGTCAGTCAGTCAGTCAGTCACCCACGTCAACAATGAATCCTTAAGTGCCTGTCTTTCTTTCTATCTCTCACCTACACGCGACCCGTTAAGTTTGTACAGTATATATCTAATAAGAATAGCATTGCATTGTGTGTTGTTTTTTTCCTCGCCCTTCCTGAGTCCTTTGTAAGCGTCGCCTTGGCATTTCGTGGCTCTTGAACTGCATCGCGGAGAACGGCAGGGCAAAGGTAAATGTCACCCCCTTCCCCTCACACCAAGCATAGCATACAAGCAAGCAACCTTGAACATGATAATAGTAGCACTGGATTTGGGTGACACACATGCGACATCTAGTATATACAACAGTCTGGTTTGTGCTTCATTGTGTTTACTTTACTATTATTATTAATTTGTATTCGACATGTCTGGTTACCTGGGCTATAGGTCGTCTGATTAGGAACAGGTAACATTATCCATAGCCTGAGTGACAAATCTGGTTAAGGACTATTTGTCGTGACTGTACATAACAAATCCAAAGTGACTGACAACAAAAGGTAAACAAACATTCCACCGGATCAAAATTTATGGAGCGAAAGAAAGAATAAGTACAAAAACAGCAACTCCAACTCCTGTATACGCAACACTTCATGTGCCCCAAAACACGAGACCACACTTCTATTATTACTTTTACAAAATGTGTGCATGATTATCTTTACTTTTTATAATGTGTGCACGACTGTAACGACGCAGGAAACACCACTGTGGTTGTAGAGGCAGAATATTCGAACCAAGGCCGCTTGATTCGAACCCTCTACGCCACGCTGAACACGGTAAACATAGATGAAGGGAGGGTGAGGGGAGGGGGTCGTTTTGTATGTGGCTCAAGTGAAAAAAAAAGGGTACCCATTTCTCCAAACTTTGCCACAAAACAAACCACCAATACTCGGGTAAGTCTCATCTGTTTATTTCGTTGCATAGTTTGAAGGAATCAGTCTACTCCAAATTTCCGACAACATCGTAACTCTCTTTGTCTACCCAGCCATAAATTTAATGTTTGTGTGTGTGTGTGTTTTCAAGTCCCACAGAACAAACACTAACGCAATAGGTTTGGAATCGAACCTGTCACGCACGCCAGGGTGAACTTATCAATACTTCATGCTTAATTAATGAACTGTTCTAAGCCCGTGTGACCTTCTATACAACGAGTTCACAAAGTACACACACACACACAAATTACACAAACACATTCACTGGGGTGGATTGAGTTTGGATAGTACGTGGGGTGGGTGACGATGGGGGTGACGGTGGCGGAGCTGGTGAATGTGTGTAGTGAGGGTCGGGTGGGGAGGTGTCGAAGGGGTGTAGGGAGGGAGGGGTGTGGGAAGCAAAGGTTATTATGAACAACAATAAGGTTGATTCACGTCTATGTGGGGTTCATTAGTCATGTTCTGCTTGTTTACACTGACAAGAAACCAACACACACTCGCCACTATTACCACAACTGGCTGAAGAAGGAAAGAAACAACAGTAAAAGTCACAAGCATTAAAAGTGAGTAGGTGCATGAAAGAATACGAGTCATTGGGGGATGTGTGTGTGTGTGTGTGTGTGTGTGTGTGTGTGTGTGTGTGTGTGTGTGTGTGTGTGTGTGTGTGTGTGTGTGTGTGTGTGTGTGGGTGGCGATAACAAATATGCATGATATCTTTGAGAAGTAGAACCTGAGAACCATAAACACGTTGCATCAATTAAATATACATGATGTGGGCATAAGTCATTACGTAGGTCCCGTTCCACTATCACTTTAACAGGTAATATGTGTTTACTCTACACTCTTACTAGTTTACATAAAGAAGTATAATAGCATAACGTGCAATGAGTCTGTGTATTCTACTCTTCAACCTGAATCATAACGCCAATAACAGAGCAAACTAATGGCGGGAATGGTGAAGTTACGTCTCACTTTGCTTGCTGAAGAACAACGCATGTTTTTGTGAACAGGTAAACAACACGAGTACTTGTCTATTTCCTACATCTCTAGTTAGTTTGTTCTGCCAACGTTTATATGTAATAGTTGTCCACAGGAAATAGTAAATGTCACTTCCTCCCACATAATTATTTAGAGAAAAAAAACACAGTGACCCACAACCACGATACTACTGCCAATGCTGTTCTTGTTCTCCTCTCATGACACAGAAACAAATCTAACACAACACCACAACAACAATAACACCCCAATCCATAATGTAATAAGTGGTGAGGGTAACTACATCAAGTGGAACAGAAGGTGGTGGTAGTGTAGCAGAAAATGGTAGTGGTAGTATGGCAGAAGATGGAAGTGGTATAGTGGTAGTGGCAGTGTAGCAGAAAGTGGTACTGGTGGTGGTGGTGGTAGGTGGTTGTGTGATAAATGTTGGTCAGCAGCAGCAGTGTATAAACCGGAACTTGGTGGTCAGGGTGCCAAGCCACGCCACTACACCACACAATTTCACTCACTCACTCCACCCACTTCCACCATTACTAAAACTACTGCCACTCTCACCACACCCTCCACCCACTTCCACTACTACTAAAACTACTGCCACTCACAACACCCGCCACCCACTTCCACTACTACTATAACTACTACCACTCTCACAACACCCTCCCCACCCACTTTCACCATTACTAAAACTACATACTGCCACTGCTATACTATGACCACTTCCACCCCCACCCCCACTTCAATATGTTATCTTCACCCTCACCGCAATGTACACACAATATTATTTTTACCCTGCCATCACTGTCACTACATGTATCAAAGCAACGACCCTCATCACCACCACTAATATTTTACCTTACCATCACCGTCACTATATCTATCAAAACTATGACTCTCACCACCACCACCACCACCAATATATTACCCAACCATTACCATCACTATCAAAGCTACGAACCTCACCACCACCACCACCACCATTGCCCTCACCCTTACCTCCACCTACACACTGCTATCTCCGTTAATCAATACGGTATGACGAAGAGGAAGTACCACCTATGCAAAAACACCACTCTACTAACTACCTACCTACCTCCACCTTTTTACCAACACCAAAATTAACACAAGAGTTATTATAATTTTTGTACTATGTATTTTAGTAGGAGTATGAGGTCTCGTTCTGACTGACTGAGTGGCTGACATGTGGGACGTTTTGAGTGGACACCAAATCGACACACCAAGGCTACAACCTCCAAGATAATATTTACTACCTGCACTAACCATAACTCATGACAACACTCCCAATAACACCTCGACACATTCATCCCATCAACAACAGACACATCCACACCATCACCATTGTTTATGTATTCACTATATTATCATGATCATTCTACCGTCACTGGTCATACTATGCTATCATAATACTTCACATTCACTGCACCACGACACAATCATATAACAAAACCGTGCTACCTGGGTCTCCTTGCATGGGCTGCCTTACTGTACACACCACTGTCATCACGCTATCTATCTATCTATATTAAGGACAACCTCACATTCACTCACAGCACGACACTGCCACGCTAACTCTACCTACGACCAACTTGATATAAAACTAATACACCAAAACACACCACGTTATCATCACCATATTTCACTACAACACGATCACGACATGTTCTCCACCATTCTTCTGCTACGACTCCAAACCCCTGTGGAAATTCTACAAGTACTACCACATGCACCACTAAACACAACACCACTACCACATCACTACGAACAAGACCACATTATCGTCACAACATCAACACAATATAATTATGAACTTCGTCTTCAGCGCACAACGTCATAATCCGTCCCAACACATCAGCATTGTCCGTATCATTATTACTGAAATATAACCGCAATATATACTCTCCACCGCTACTACCATGCAGCATCTTTATCTCATCACAAAATCACACACACACACACCACAAAATCCAGCATCACATCCAACAGCACAACACATCACTGGCTTCCCTCATCACAACACAACCAACCACTCAATACACATCATCAATATCAAGAACGTCACAATCTGTAGTTATCATCATAATTATCAATCATCACTTGCACCTCTATCAACAGCACGTCACCACAAATCATCACTAGTCATCACAGTATCCTTCACCATTCACTCACCACCACCACAACAGTACTCTCCGGCCGGTCAGTGGACATTTAAACACACCACACATGTAGTAACAGTAGTGTAAGCGTGTTCGGTAAACAACACATATATACACAGTTCAGTACATGTGCACACTTAAGGACTCCACACATCTCACCACCACCAACACAACACCTCCACTAACACTACCCACCTCCTCCACCAAATCACCGTACTACTATACACCTACTATACTATGAACGTAAGGCGGTATAGAGTATGTGGGTATGTGTGTAGGTAGCAAGGCAGGTAGATAAGACAGCTAAGATAGAACTCGTATTGTTGTTGTATGTATCATTTATCAACAAACAGTTCTCAAGTTAACCACTGGAATCAATTGCCACTATTACTACAACGGTTACTACTAATACTATGAACGTAAAGAGGTATCCAGGTAGGTAGGTGGGTAGGTAGCCAAGGTGGGTTGTCGTTGTAAGTTTCACCGCCACACAGAACACACACACACACACAGTATTTATTGAAGGATATCCAGGTTATTCACAGTCGACACACACTGGCACTCACACACGGGGCACACTTTGGCATCAACCTCAAGTTTGTCGATAATAATCCCAGGTGTTGTAGTGTAGATAAGCAGAATAGTGGAGTGTGGTGTCAGACGAGAGGACGCACACCGACACACACCCTCTCCACACGACCGTCACACAGACACTGACTGGGGTAACTAAAATGCTCCCTGGACCCTTGCCTGACTGACTGCCTACCTACCTACCTACGTACAAACTCCCCACCACCCAGCAGGCCCCCAACCACCCCTCCCCCCCCTACCGGGCTATCCCTCCCTGTGATCCGGCAGCGGTGTTGCCAAATCATTCACAACAACAACGTGAGTGAAGCGAGCGATGGTGCCATGTTTGTCACCCATTAACAACCACGCTGCCACGCCAAATTAAAACAACAACAACACACTAAAATACACAAAAAACATTAACTATAAAAATCCCAGAGGCAGCCAAAACAAACAGTGAGCGAAGCAGACGTGAAGGGAACACAAACCAGGTGAGAGAACAATACTTTTACCTGATGTCAACCTTTCGAGCACGACGTAATGAAACTTTACGAGTGTATCTGTCAAGCTTTGGGGTTTTTCATTTTCTTAAGAGATTAAGTTAGTGGTGTGATGGAGACAATGTGTGTGTGTAAGTCTGTGTGTGTGTGTGTAAGTCGGTGTGTGCGTGTGTGTATGAGTCGGTGTGTGTGTGCGTGTGTGTAAGTCTGTGTGTGCGTGTGTGTAAGTCTGTGTGTGTGTGTGTGTATGAGTCAGTGTGTATGAGTGTATGTGTGTGTCGTCGTGAACAGTTACGTGAAAACCGCGTGAGAACATTTCTGCTCCTCTTCCCTTTCACCCCCTCCCCCCTTCCTTCCCTATTCCCTCTCTTCATACACTCCTTCCATTCCTTTCCCTACAGTCGTCAACATTCACTAGTATTATTATATAGGTTCCGTCCTTCCTTCCTTCTGTCCATCAATATCACAGAGCCACTTTTCTTCTATACATTCGTCATATTGTTTCCTTCAAAGCCCTTCAAAAGTGTTACATTTCTCGAGTATAGGAAAGGAAAAGCGAATATGTATTATGTGTATATTACAAAATTACACACACACACACACACACAAATTCACTCATTCATTCATTCAGTCACACACACACACACACACAGTCATTCAGTCACACACACACACACACACACACACAGTCATTCACTCACACTCACTCACTCACACACACACACAGTCATTCACTCACTCACTCACTCACTCACACACACACACACATTCTGACACTCACTCACTCACTCACTCACACACACACACACATTCTGACACTCACTCACTCACTCACTCACACACACACACACATTCTGACACTCACTCACTCACTCACTCACACACACACACACACACACACATTCTGACACTCGTATAATAAGTCTCTGCCATCATAATGACTGTAGTCTTAATTATATAGAGTGCCAGAGAATTATACATACATACATACCTACATACATACAACACATCAGTCACTCGTCACGTAAGTTCATTCATATACTATTATTATTATCATTATCATCATTATTATTATTATTATTATTATTATTATTATTATTATTATTATTATTATACAGTGTAGTTAAATTATAAAATGGGCATTCTAGTGTTGGTCAGTTTGAATGTAAAAATGATTCCTCTTAACGATGTAAATATAAAACAAGAACATGAAGGAAAACCCTTCAAAATCTCCGGCTCTTAATGATTCAAGTGAAATAAGTGAGTGAGTGAGTGAGTGAGTTGAACCCCTTTTAAGAAATGGTCGACCCAAGAAGAATGAATGAGTGAGTGAGTGAGTCAGTTGAAGCTCTTTTAAGAAGTTGTCGCCCCAAGAAGAACAAGAACAAGAACTAGAACAAGAACAATAATTACGATAAGACCTTGAGCTCTCGGCTGAGGCCTGAGCTAAAAATAAGGTCACAATATTTTTTTTCTCTTACTCTTATTATATTTTCATTCCTGTCCTCCATGTCATATTCTCGCTTCTCTACATCCATTCTCTCTCTTTCATTTTATTTCGTTCATATTTTCTTTCAATCTCCATTCCTTCCTCTTGTGTATAGTCTCCCCCCCTTCCAAATCCTTTTCTACCTCCATTCTCCTCTTAATCAGAAATTTTCCTTCCTCCTTCAATGCCAATTCCCACCAGCCCCTCCCTCCCTTCCTCCTTCCTTCCGATTCTCACGTCTTTCCTCCACTTTTCCCATCCATCATTCTTTCCCAAGTTTTTTCCTACCTCATCCCTCCCTCTCACTCCCTCCCTCCCTGCACCCAAACCCCTCCCTCTCTCTCCCTTTCCTCATATAGTAGGTACCCCTTTACCTTGCCCCATCCCTTCCCACCCTCCACCTGTTACCTCTTTTTCTCTACTTTTCCAATATTCAACTCTTCTCACAAACGCGACCCACTACATCCCTACCACCTCTCAACTACATCTACACAACTCTATATACCTCCCTTTCTTCACCTCACACAACCCTTCCCTCCATAATATCCTTCTCCATATCCCCTCCATGCACTCTTCTCTCTCTTTACCCCCACTCACAACCTCCTATATACCACCCCTCCCTTCCATCTTCATTCCACCCCACTACAAAAAACCCTCCTTCCACCACTTCACTAACTCCCCACCATCCACCTAACCCCTCCCTTCACGTCCCTACCTTCCATCCCCACCTTCCATACACTACATATCTTTCTCCCCACCTTCCACCCCATTCCCTTCACGTCCCTACCTTCCACCCACCCCCTACCTACCTCCCCATCCCTCCCTTCCATCTTCACTGGCTGTTCGTCCTTGTCTCTTCAGCTTTTTATCGGGTCTTTCCAGTTATACTTTCGTGACGGACACTGAGACAGCATTTTATTTTCTCCTTTACCTCGCTTTTCACTTTTTTTCCCTTCACTTTTCCTCCTTCGCTCTCTCTCTCTCTCTCTCTCTCTCTCTCTACTTTTTTGTTTCTTATTCTCCTTTCCCTCTCATCTTCTCTCCATTTCTTTTCCATTATATATTATCTTCTCCTCTCTCTCATATCTACCTCACATTTCCTCCTCTTCCTATTCCACCAACATTACTTTCACCAGTTCTCTCTTCTACTCCTCCTCCTCCTCTTCCTCCTTTCTCATTATCTCCACTACAACATTTTTACACCTCCTTTCCTTTCCTTTCCATTAGTTTCAAGTTTCTTCTTCTTCTTGGCAGCTCAAGGCATCATCTGTCTCACTTTCCTCTCCTCGTTACAACCTTTTTTCCTCATTTATCATATTATTCTTTATTTCCCCATCAACCCGTGACCTTGGCCTTTTACATTTTATATTAAGTTCTCTTTTACATAAATAAATTGTTAAATACATAATAAAATTCTAAGTCAACAGTGCTGCATAAAAGAATTCCCTACAAACATTAAATAAATATCATAATCTCTTAAACCACATTATTATTATTTTTATTATTATTATTACTATTTTTATTTTTATTATTATTATTCTCACGTGACAGACCTTCCCCCCATATCCCCTACCTTTTAAACAGACACACACACACACACAGACACACACACACATTCCGACCAGTTACCAGACAAACAACTCTACTTCCGACACGCACTACCGGTGTCTATACAGTACTACCACTACTACTGACATCACCTACACCGTTTACCAGTACATCTACCACTACCATTATCACAACTATAACACTACCAGCAACTATAATACTACTACTACTACTACAACTACAACCAACACACCGTTTGTTTACTATACTACCACCATCACTACACTACAACTACCACCACCACAACCTCTATATATCACCAACAAAACTACTATCATAACCACTCCACCACCACCAACAACAACAAAACAAAAACAACCACTCCTACAACCACCAACAACAACACAATCAAAACCATCACCCCTCCTCCTCCACCTTTTTTTTTACTCACACCTTTAGGTCTGGTGATGACGACACACCGTTACTCTGATTAATTAATTAAAACTCTGTAATGGATAAAACCACACCTTGTATAATTAAACTCTGGCACGTGGTTAAGTCAGTCACCCCATTAGTTACCAAGGGGTCCAGAAAGAGGGGTATATTATTTAGTTAGTTTGTATGTTTGTTGGGGGGTTGGTTAGTGAGTGGGTTGGTTGGGTGGGTTGGTTGTTGGCTAGTTAGTTGGTTGGTTGGTTGGTTGGGTGAGTAGGTGGTTGGTGGGTTGGTTTGTTGGTGGGTGGGAGGGTTTGTTTGTTTGTTTGTTGATTGTTTGTTCGCTTGTTTGTTTGGAGGGTTGGTTGGTTAGTTAGTTGGTCAGTTATAGCTAGTTTTATATCTTACCTACCTACAACGCTATCCAAATTGACACAAAGGTACCTTAATTTGGACAGAGGAATCATTCAAATCATTATCGAATTTATTATCATCAGTAATATAAACGTCATTGTCCTCCTCACCATAAACACCACTATTATTGTTATCGTTATCATCATCATCATCATCAACAACACTATGACCATCATCATTATTTCATCAGTTGGACCACCACCAAGTTTTCACACAAACAACTCCAAATGTCATAGTGAAATGTCATAGGTAAACGCTTTGAATTATTTCCCAATGGATCTATATTTTGTGTGAGAGAGAGAGAGAGAGAGAGAGAGAGAGGAGAGAGAGAGAGAGAGAGAGAGAGAGAGAGAGAGAGAGAGAGAGAGAGAGAGAGAGAGAGAGAGAGAGAGAGAGAGAGAGAGAGAGAGAGAGAGAGAGAGAGAGAGAGAGAGAGAGAGAGAGAGAGAGAGAGAGAGAGAGAGAGTGGGAGATAGTATGTGTGTGTGTGTGTGTGTGTGTGTGTGTGTGTGTGTGTGTGTGTGTGTGTGTGTGTGTGTGTGCGTGTGTGTGTGAGAGAGAGAGAGAGAGAGAGAGAGAGGTAGTTCATATCACTGATACAGTACATTTACTTTTCCCACCATCATCACATCCATTTATCACCCTTCATCCTCATCATCAATATCACCATCATCATCTCTTCACATTCTCTCTTCCTTTTTTCATCATTCTTTCTACTCCCCTCTTCATCATTTTTTCATTCATCCCTCTCCCTGTTACCTCCCAATGGCGCCTCAAAAGGAAGGAAGAAAGGGAGGGAAAAAGCGAGAGGAAACAACATGAGAAAGACGTAAGTGAAAGAGAAGAGAAAGAAGGGACAGAAAGATGAGAAGAAGTGAAGGACAATGACAACAACACAGCAAATATTACATAAATAATAATATAAGAAAAGGAAGTGCAAAAACAACCGAAACAAAGAATTATACTAGACAAACAATAACAATAATAATAATAATAATAATAAAACTAAAAATAATAATAAAATAAATAAATAGAAATATAGATAACTAATAAAACTAAAACTAAAAATACAGTAATAATAAAAACTAAAAATAATAATAACAGTAATAAATTTTAGTATAGACCAGTGTCACGGTTTGATCCGTGATCATAAAACGTAACGTACGTAAGTAGTAGGATGCTATATATTATATATATTAACAAAAGGACACCACGTGTGGGGAATGTTCTATAAGGCATGGAACAGTGGTATTTTCCTCAGTCAGGAAGACAGAGACACAGAAATTTGAAAATAAAGGAGTGCTGGTACCTGGTAATTAAGAAAGGTCCTGTCATGTGAGGTCAGGTGAGGTCGAGTACCCACTCACTCCATCCCGTGTCTGGAGTCATTGCTACAATTTTGCATTAATAACTATGCTATGGGGGCATCTATTACTTATTAAAATTGATTTTGAAGTGGAAGGGAATCATTTGCAAGCAGTTGCATGTTATGGGAAAAGTGATTTGCATGTATAACTAAAGTGTGAGTGACATATGTAAACGTAGTCAAGGAATAGGCCATACGAACACGTAGGTACGGGACAGTCTATCATGAGTCACTCGCCAGGTAGAGAAAAGGTAGAAATGGGGAGGGTCAGAAGGGTAATTATCCCACCACCCTTGTCCTGATTTTGAGAAATATATTTAGTTGGTAGCTAGACACTCGACGAAGAACACACCTCGTATCCAGCCCTCGTTGCTTTGCCTAGGGGCCTATAGTTTTAACGTAACGTCGAAATTGTTTAATTACTTTTTCACAAGACTTATTGTTAATTAACTCACTATTCATTCGCTAGACGAGAATCAGTAAGGTGTCATTTATAGGTGAGGAGAGGGCTGGCAGGAATTTACGAGTGTGTGTGTGTGTACGAGGGACAGCAAACGAGTGTGGAATTGACATTGAAATATACCAACTGGGTTGCTTGATTCATTACTATTACGATAACGTAATTACCGTCTCCTGTGTGTGCGAGGGGAAGTGCTAGCTCGTGATAAGTATATTAAAGTAAAGTAATATTACTGTCCACGTGGACTACGAGCGACTGAGGGAAGCACGTGTAGAGAGGAGCGACGAAGAGTAAGTAATATTTTTATTGATAGTTACTGTGAACGGAAGTGTGTGTGTGTGATTTTCTTTGATTGAATTTAATTATTCATTTTGTTGGCTTGGAATTTATTAATAAATAGAGAAAATTGTCATTTTGTGTTGTAATTGACCATTATTGCATGCTCTATAATCATACATATATAGCAGGACGAACCCAGAAATAAATTTATTGTGTTGGAGGGAAGGATACAGGGATTAACTCTGGGTAACTCGCTGCAGCCAACCAACGAGATTACATATTTCCAGCAAGGTAAGCTTTGGTAATTATTATAAAGCTACATTCATTGATACTGATCAGTCCACCCCCACATAATTGGCGCCCAACGTGGGGCTTGCTCTTTGTATTAATTCCAGTCACACACGCGCACACCTTCACGAGTAGATAGATTACGGTTGTCCAGGAATTAAGGCAAGGAAACAATAGAAAATATTTTAATATGTATACCGTAGCCGAATTAATGGAGGAAGCCCGAAGCTTGGGATATACAGATACGGTCGAGATTCGACAGTACGTAGAGCGTCGTCAAGAGGATGACAGGCTCGAAAGGTTGAGTCAGAGAGAGGCTGAAAAGGAACAGAGAGAGGCTGAAAAGGAACAGAGAGAGGCAGAAGAGAGAGAGAGAGCGCATGAAAGAGAAAGATGGGCACACGAGCAGAAAATGGTGGAACTGCAAGCACAGGCGAATAGTAGTCAAAGCAGTATTGCAAGCCCGACTACAGTAACCCCGAGACTACAACTGGCGAAGTATGTAGAGGGAGACGAAATTGAACCGTTTATTGAGCGATTCGAGATGCTTGCAGACACATACGTCTTTGGTGACGATGTGAAGAAAATAGAGTTCCTTAACCTGTTCGATGGTAAAAGCCTTAGTATCCTCTACCGACTCGATCCTGACACCAGGAATTATGCGAGCATGAAAAAAGCTCTGTTACAAGCATATGGGGTGACGGTCGATGATGCACGGAAGCAGTTTTTGAGTGCTTCCTTGCAAGATAAAGAGACCGTTGCACAGTTCAGTGCACGTCTCGCTAGCCACCTGGATCAGTGGTTAGACAAGGCCGAAACACCCAAGACGTTGGAGGGGATAAAGGATTTGTTGCTTCGCACGCAACTAGAGAAGTCGTGTCCGCCAGAATTGTCGGCCCAGATTAAAACCCATAAGATTAATTGCCTCAAGGAAATGGTGGAAATGTCGGATGCACATTTTACCGCATACGGTTACCACACGCGGGTTCAGTCGTGTGAGAATTTAACTCAGTTAAATAAGCCTTCCCAAGACTCTGCTGGTTCATATAATAAATCGAGTAATAATGATTATTCACAGCAGCAGAGTCAGGTTGTACGTCAACAACCTAATCCTCTCTTTAATCACGCCAAGAAACAAGGCAATAATTATTATTCTCAGCAGTCAAGTCAGTACCGTTACCAGGGGAGAAGTAACGGGAAGAGTTATAATAATAACCACGGTGGTAATAAGGGTTATTATCAGCGATCGGCTGCTGCTACATATACATATAGTGAACCACAGTACCCAGCTGTAGGTACGGCTAGCGCTGCTGGGGAAACTCCCGAGGGTGGAGAAGGATATACCCAGCAGACGACGGAAGCTCGTCAGGGTGAGAAGGATGAAGGGTTACGTGTTCACGGGGACCATCGGTGGTTTAAAGGGAAGTGCTAGCGTTGGGGCAGACCTTATGTCACGGTTGCCTGAGGAAATCGAGCGAGTAACTAATTATGGGTTATAGTTAGGATTAAATTACTCGTTTTATTGTTATCTTCGAGTGCAACGAGCACAAACCCTTTATCCAAACTCAGATTGGGGTTCACCTCGGTCTGATGTTTGGATATTGCATTGGGTCTTCCAAGACTTGGGTTTCAGCGGTTATCCCTGACTCGAGTCTTGGATGATTAATTAATATATATATATTGCCTTACAGGAACTGATGGCAGTTGGATGGTCTCCAGAATATTTTTTGTGCATTTTTATTATTACATATTATGTAACAATGACACAATGTATTACATACACCACACTTATATATTGTTTAAATGTGTACTATTGGTACTAGACATTACCAGGTATAATTATTCTTGCCACGGAGTTTCTCCTTAGATTTTCAAAGTTAAAGTAACTGTTAGGAGTTTTTCACTCATTGGCAAAAATAAACACTTAACTGGTATTAAGTCATGACACATACAAGAATGAGTGAAGTGTGAGTGAGTTATTATTGTAATAGTTATACATGCAAAGACGTAATTACCACTTCATTATTTTATTAAACATTGCATAGAGCAATGTCTCTTCTGTGTGTGCGAATGTCACGGTTTGATCCGTGATCATAAAACGTAACGTACGTAAGTAGTAGGATGCTATATATTATATATATTAACAAAAGGACACCACGTGTGGGGAATGTTCTATAAGGCATGGAACAGTGGTATTTTCCTCAGTCAGGAAGACAGAGACACAGAAATTTGAAAATAAAGGAGTGCTGGTACCTGGTAATTAAGAAAGGTCCTGTCATGTGAGGTCAGGTGAGGTCGAGTACCCACTCACTCCATCCCGTGTCTGGAGTCATTGCTACAATTTTGCATTAATAACTATGCTATGGGGGCATCTATTACTTATTAAAATTGATTTTGAAGTGGAAGGGAATCATTTGCAAGCAGTTGCATGTTATGGGAAAAGTGATTTGCATGTATAACTAAAGTGTAAGTGACATATGTAAACGTAGTCAAGGAATAGGCCATACGAACACGTAGGTACGGGACAGTCTATCATGAGTCACTCGCCAGGTAGAGAAAAGGTAGAAATGGGGAGGGTCAGAAGGGTAATTATCCCACCACCCTTGTCCTGATTTTGAGAAATATATTTAGTTGGTAGCTAGACACTCGACGAAGAACACACCTCGTATCCAGCCCTCGTTGCTTTGCCTAGGGGCCTATAGTTTTAACGTAACGTCGAAATTGTTTAATTACTTTTTCACAAGACTTATTGTTAATTAACTCACTATTCATTCGCTAGACGAGAATCAGTAAGGTGTCATTTATAGGTGAGGAGAGGGCTGGCAGGAATTTACGAGTGTGTGTGTGTGTACGAGGGACAGCAAACGAGTGTGGAATTGACATTGAAATATACCAACTGGGTTGCTTGATTCATTACTATTACGATAACGTAATTACCGTCTCCTGTGTGTGCGAGGGGAAGTGCTAGCTCGTGATAAGTATATTAAAGTAAAGTAATATTACTGTCCACGTGGACTACGAGCGACTGAGGGAAGCACGTGTAGAGAGGAGCGACGAAGAGTAAGTAATATTTTTATTGATAGTTACTGTGAACGGAAGTGTGTGTGTGTGATTTTCTTTGATTGAATTTAATTATTCATTTTGTTGGCTTGGAATTTATTAATAAATAGAGAAAATTGTCATTTTGTGTTGTAATTGACCATTATTGCATGCTCTATAATCATACATATATAGCAGGACGAACCCAGAAATAAATTTATTGTGTTGGAGGGAAGGATACAGGGATTAACTCTGGGTAACTCGCTGCAGGCAACCAACGAGATTACATATTTCCAGCAAGGTAAGCTTTGGTAATTATTATAAAGCTACATTCATTGATACTGATCAGTCCACCCCCACAACCAGACAGATATATGATGATTGTATGGTAGATTGCACAAGCCCACACCTTCTCCCTCCCCTCCCTTATATATATACTATACTTCCCCTCCCTCTACCTACTGGACTTATTATACTTCAACCACCAACCAAGACAACCAAGACAGTCAAGGCATTTCCTGGACGTGACTTCTCTCTTTGTATAGCCAATATAAAGAGTTTCACCTTCTCAGTAGTAAAATACCTATATACATTTGCCACCTTAGTATATTGTCTCTGTGAATGTGTATGAGAATTGGAGGCTTCTATTGTTTCCTCCTGACTATGCCATGAAACAAGCTCCTTTTATATATACTGTAGGTTGTGTTTCGTGGTAATATTCGAAGGACTCATTTACCTCCAATTTCCTGCATGGCTACATCACGGGGTTCCTTAATGTCTGTAGTATATGCTTTTACTGGGACTAAGGCTGATGTTACTGTGTTTATGAGTATGGTTTGTGGTAGTTGTGGTATCTTGGTTGTGGTAGTAGTGGTTGTTAAATATATACTTATGGTAGTTGTGGTATCATGAGTGTGGTTGTGGTACTTGTGGTGAATTTCATGAGTGTGGTAGTGGATGTTGTGGTATCGTGTTCGTGGTAGTAGTGGTAGTTGAGGTGAGTTTCATGAGTGTGGTTGTGGTAGTGGTAATATAGTAGGTGTGTAGGTGTTCTTTAATATTTTTGTTGTTGTTGTTGTTGTGGTAGGAAGGGTAACAGTAAGGGTGCTGGAGTGAATGTTGGTAGGAGTAGTACAGGAGGTGGTAATGGTGGTAATTGCTGTGATGGTGATGGTGGTGGTAATGGTGGTAGCTATTGTGGTGGTAGTTGCTATGGTGGTGGTGGTAATGGGTGGAGGGGTGTAAAGTGAAGTGAGGAGGTAATAGAAAATGGATGTGTTGTTGGTAAGTTATAGGCTGGGTAATGGCCGGAGTGAAGAGCAATGAGAGAGACGAGAAGGAAAGAGAGTGATGAAGAGGAATGAGGAGGAAAGAGAGATGAGGAAAGTGTGCAGAAAGAAGGGATGAATAAGTGGTGAAGAGAGAGAGAGAGAGAGAGGTGAAAGTGTAGAGAAAAGGATGAATAAGTGATGGAAAGACAGAGAGAGAGAGAGAAAGTTGGTATCCTGGAAATATGACTCAACCGAATAAACTACCTTAGAAATACGTAGGACAAAATAGAACTGTAACAGAAATACAGGCTACAATGGTTACAAAATCTTCACCATGTGTGTGTGTGTGTGTGTGTGTGTGTGTGTGTGTGAGTGAGTGAGTGAGTGAGTGTGTGTGTGTGTGTGTGTGTGTGTGTGTGTGTGTGTGTGTGTGTGTGTGTGTGTGTGTGTGAGTGAGTGAGTGAGTGAGTGAGTGAGTGAGTGAGTGAGTGAGTGAGTGAGTGAGTGAGTGAGTGAGTGAGTGAGTGAGTGAGAGTGGTGTGTGTGTGTGTGTGTGTGTGTGTGTGTGTGTGAGTGAGTGAGTGAGTGAGTGAGTGAGTGAGTGTGTGTATGTGTGTGTGTCAAGTTAATTTCGGTCATCTATACCATAAAAACGGCCACCAAGCATCGGATCCCAAAGTTTAGGTCACAAAACACTAACTTTACTTCTTCTTAAATATACAGCCCACACCCACGGCCCCACAGCTCTGTAGTAATCATCTCTCAATGGAATTATGCTTCACTGAACACCATCACACCCCTTCCTGCTACTCCTGTGTGTGTGTGTGTGTGTGTGTGTTGGGTAAAGTGGGTACAACAAGTGTTAATGTGAAAAGAAGTTAGTGCTCTCTCTCAGACTTGCACCTGAACCACCAACTAACACACACACACACACACACACACACACACACACACACTTGCCGCTACTTACCTCCCTTCTGGTGTGGTGCTTCAGGTGTGAACATAGTGGCTGGCTGTCGTTATCCCAAGTGTAAACATTGCAGGGTTCTCTTATATGGTGTGTCTGTCTGTGTGTGTGTGTGTGTGTGTGTGTGTGTGTGTGTGTGTGTGTGTGTGTGTGTGTGTGTGTGTGTGTGTGTGTGTGTGTGTGTGTGTGTGTGTGTGTGTGTGTGTGTGTGTTTTGGAGATGAATGCCGCGGTATGATTGATGTCTGTGTTGTTGCTGTGTATCATTTGAGTGTGAGTGTGTGTGTATGTGTGTGTGTTGGAGATAAATGACGGTATGATTGATGCCTGTGGTTTTGTTGTTGTTGTTATTGTTGTGTATGATTTGAGTGTGAATGTGTGTCAAACCACACCTACAGGAAGGAAGCAACACAGATCCCATCACGTACCTGAAACAAAAGAAAACATATGTGAATCCTGTGATCTAATTAAAGAAGTACACACGAGAGAGAGAGAGAGAGAGAGAGAGAGAGAGAGAGGAAGCTGGATAGTGGATATAACACATAGAGCATCATACTGATAATATACATACACAGAGAGAGAGAGAGAGAGAGAGAGAGTTAAAGTTAATTGTGAAGTAATGAGAGAGAGGAGGGAGGCAGTGAGTGAGAAAGAGAGAGAGCTTCCTCACGTACAGTCAATATCACCTCAACCTTCCTCATTCACCGCTATCACACACACACACACATTCCCTGACTCACACATTACCTACTGTACATACATCTACTCTACTCTACTCTACTCTACTCTACTCTACTCTATACTCTACTCTACTCTACTTAATTAATGTTACTAAATAATAACGAAATATATCATGCAGTTTCCATCCCTGTATGAAACACGTGTTAAAGGAGAGAGTGTGAGTACATGGTGACGTGATAGTTCATACACTTAGTAAAAACCATCTGCCTTCCACTTGTGTCACCATCACCACTCGGGTTTTATGGGAAGAAACTACTGTGTTATGATGAGGGTTATTGCATTTCACACCGTATACTGACAAATAGTAGTGGTGGTGTTGTTGTTGTTGGTACCTGAGGCTATATACTTACTTACTTACTAGACGCCTCAGGAAGGGCATTCGTCAATTTCACCTTTTTCTACCTTTCATCGAGTAACAGTACTTTCTCCACTTCACGATTACCCCCTCATGCACCAGCTCTCTCTCTCTCTCTCTCTCTCTCTCTCTCTCTCTCTCTCTCTCTCTGAAGACTACCTACCAACAAGTGTTATTTACGACGCGAAAACAAACGAGAACACGAGAGAGAGAGAGAGAGAGAGCGACGAGTGAAGATGAGACCCAGTCAGGGTTGCCAACTGGTATTTTTCAATACTAAATTAGGTAAAATTTGGTATTAAAAAATTGGTTTGGTATTGGAAAATTAAGTTTGGTATTACTGGTATTGGAATCTGAAATTTTGGTATTAATAATGAATCTTAAGTCTTATTTTATCAATTTTCATATTCCAGTGAGCAAAACTAATAAAAATTATATCAGTGAGGTGATTATTCCAATTTAAATGGCCCGCCATCTGTATTGGACGTGAAGTGATCAGGTTTGTTTACCGACGGGTGGTGACTGTGTATGGGAAGTGGGAACACTCAGTCCTATTTCCGTACGCCCACGGGACAGTGAAAGTGTGTTTGTGTAAAGTGATTCATAGAAATGCTTGGACGTTTTTCCATTTTTCGTTTACTTTTTATATATGATCAATATCATTGCTAGAATGACTGATTCATTATAGTGCTTTTTTTTTTAGCATGTACTCGTAAATTATATGCATAATGAAAATAAGATGATTTCCAAGCATTTCGATGAGTGACTACTATATTTGACTACTATGTTTGACTACTCCAGTAAGCAATGCTGTTGTGGAAAGATTTTTTTCCCACGTAAATGCTGTGAAAACAAAAGTACGCAATCGCATGAACTTGAAACTGCTCGAATCTGTACTTAGAATACGCACCACACTAATAATGTCTGGAGGGTGTTGCAAAGATTTGAAAATAACGCCCTCCATGTTGGATAAATTTTCTCAATATATGTATGAACACAAAAGAGGATCGAAGGATAGTGATGCTGAGAATCTGGGTGCATTATACAACTGAGAAGATCACTTCATATATCATAAGTTGCACAATCCTTTATATATCTGTTGTGTTAGTAGTATTGCAATGTGTTACTTAATATAATCTCTCATATATATATATAATTTGGTATTGAAATGTAGAATTTGGTATTATATGTGGGTGGATTTGGTATTACTTCACTCGTGAGAGTTGGCAACCCTGGACCCAGTCAGTCAGGGCCCAAAACACTTGCCTGCCATCGCTTCTTCTGTCATCAACTATACAATGTGAACTGAGTGACTAAGATGTACCGTAGTACAGTGTTGAGTACAGACAAAACTGCCTTCAAGTGTCCATGAATCATTTATTTTGGCTTAGGACCGAACGCCAGTCTTAAGTCATTCAAGCTGGATTTTGTTTTGTTTTTGTATCTGTTCTCTTGCCAACCAACACACACACACACACACACAGACTATCATAGGAGATGGAGTTCTGTACTTACGATCGGCTTAGTTTACATCAGTCATGGTCATTTTCATCACCCTATCATCAGCTTCGACAGAAAAAAGTATATCCAAGTATGGACTTTTCTGGTAGAGAGCTAGTCCATTCTGTATGACTATAGGAACACGGCCATATAAACTGTGAAATCCAGAGTGTCGCGCATAATAAAAATAATAATAATGATAAATAAAACACGAATATATGCATTCAAGAGTCTACAGTTGGTCAAATTTATAGTAAAGAGGCGACGGACGACATTCCATTCAAGACGACACATGCATGAGTCAAGAAATCAACATCAGACAGAGAGACGAGAAAGAAAGTTTTACTGTCGCTAGCTACCAGTAAAAACAAACCAACAAACAAACAAACAAACAATGGCGTCCCTAAAGTTCAATCGTGAGACACCTGGTGCAATTTTCAGAGAGGGTGGGAGAGACTGACAAGCTGGAGGGTCTGTCTAACCTGAGGAAACAAACAAACAAACAAACAACAACAACACACTTTCCCTCTGCTAGTGAAAAGGTCATCAACGTGTCCCTCCCAGACGTATGTATGTATGTACAGTCACAGTCAAAAGAAAGTCCTGTTTCTCTCTTCTGCTACAATCGATAGTAAATTTTAATAAGATTCATTCTAATCATTGTAACTCAAATAGAGCAGCAAAATGAACACAAAACGTATAGGCCTACCACAGTTTATACTTAAAATATTCACAATTAACCGTCCCTACTAGCACATCTTTTCACATTTTTTCATACCAGTGTATTGTTTGTTTGTTTGGTACCGTATGCTTTATATTTTTACAGGGAGCTGCCCACCACAAATTTACTGGCAAATTGTGGTGGTCAAGAAAAGGTAGCCTGGGGTGGCCACTGCATCAAGGCGGGGCAGAAGGAACAAAACATTGAGGGTAATATTTTTCTTACTTTTCCAGGCGTGGGCACACACACACAACCTTTACCACATGGCCACCACATCCACACCACCTGGCTACATACACACACACACACACTGGCCACATCCCCAATACCTGGCTACACACACACACACACACCAACAAACATAGTCACATCCCAATACCTGGCTACACACACACACACAAACAGGCCACAACACCCACCTCCACTCCAGACCACTCACAACCCCCCACCCTAACCAACCTGCATGGCCACATCCCCACCACCTGGCTACACACACACACAAACACATACCCCCAACCAACAACCCCTGGCCACAGCACCAACTCCCCAACCCCAACCAACCCCACCCCCACCAACCTCGCCACATACACACTCCTCAACCACAACCAACCCCCACCTCCAACCAACCAGGCCAAGAATACAACCCCCACCCCCACCCCACCCCACCCCCAGCACAGGTAAGGAGAGAGAGGGAGGGAGAGTGTCGGTGAGAGTAATGGGAAACCTATTACTGTTGGCCGCTTTATCCTTCATACCACAATTTTTAGACTTGTCCTCCCTTTCTTCTTCTTCTGCTTCTCGTTACAGACCCTTGCCTATACCCTCCCTTTCTTTCCCTCTATTCTTTATCCTTCCTTTCTCTTTCCTGTATACCTACTATTCTTTATCCTCCCTTTCTCTTTCCTGTCTACAGTTCTTCATCTTTCCTTTCCTACCCATTTAATTTTCTACTATTCTTATCCCTTCCTTTCCTTTCCTGTATACTATTCTTTTCCTTTCTCCACTCATATTTTTCCTTTCCTACTATTTTTCCCTTCCTTTCCTTTTCTATATATTAATCTGTACCCTTCCTTTTCTTTTCCTGATTTTCCTACTCATTCTTTTTCCTTCCTACTATTTTTTTTACCTCCCTCTCCTCTCCTATTATTCTTTACCTTCCCTTTCCTTTTCTTTTTCAACTTCCCTTTTCTTTCTCCACTTCAGTACTAAGTTTCCTTCACTCTCCCCAACTTCTCTGTCTTTCCTTAATCTCTTTCCTTCCCAAACTTCCCTCTCCTTCCTATACTCTAACTTTAGTCGTTTCCTTCCTCACCCTCCCTCCCTACACCTACCTACCAACCTACACCTATCTACTTACTCTCCCCCTCCCCCCACACCACCACCACAACCACCACTAGATCTACCTCAATCCCCAACTACCCATCATCACCCACCACTGCCAACATACCCTTCTTTATCTATCTATTTTTTCTACCTGTGTATCTATCTACTGCCTCCTATTTTTATCTATATATTTTATTATTATTTCCTCCTTTTACCAACCTTTCATTTATCCTATCTGTATTAAAATAGTCTAGTGCTTGCTTTACTATATCTGACTATCTATGTACCTTTTTCTTCTTTTTTTTACACACACACAACCAGGCCACAACCACCTCTGGCCACACACACATACCACAACCAACTCTACCCTAACCCAACCCACATATTCCCTCCTGCAGTCCCTACCAACCTACCTACAGTATATATGCAGTACTTTCCTATATCTATCTCTGTACATACATACCTAGCTCCCGCCCTATATAACTTGTATGTACCTCCCCACCCACCCACCCACCAAACAGCCAGCGCCCATGTGCCCTCCTTCACACGACCACCCCGACCCAACCGACAATACCCATCTCCCTTTCCCTCCAAGGACAATAGTTTCCATCCCTCTCTCTCTCTCTATTTCCTTCCCTTCCTCCCTCTTTTTCTTTCCCTGCCTCCCCTCTCTTTTTCTCCTTCTTTTCCTCCCTCCCTTCCTCTCCTACTCCTCTCTTCTTTTCTCTCTCTTTCCCTTCCTCCTTCCTCTCTCCTTCTCTACCTCCCCTTTCTTTCCCTCCCTTCCTTCCTTTCCTTCCTCCTTCCCTCCCTTTTTCCCTTCCATCCCACTCCTTCCCAATTTCCCATCCTCCCTTTTTCCCTCCCTCTCTCTCTCTCTCCTTCCCTCCCTTCTTTCCTCACCCACTCCTCTCTCTCTCTCTCTCTCTCTCTCTCTCTCTCTCTCTCTCTCTCTCCCATCTCCACCTTTGTTCCTTCATGTCACAGGCCTACATACCCGAATCTATTGTGAAAGGCATCAAATTTGGAAGAAAAGAAAAAGCGCCATAGAGAAAACGGGGTGTGTGCGTGTGGCGTATGAGGGAGGATGGGGGGGATGGGGGGAGAGAGAGAGGGAGGATGGGGGGAGAGAGAGAGGGAGGGAGGGAGGGAGGGAGGGAGGGCGAAGGGAGAACGGGGGTGGCAGAAGTGTGGTCTCTATGGTATGGACAAACAAACAAACTAACATGCTGCAGTTTTACAGAAATACTGAAACAACAACAACAACAAACTTTCAGAATTATCGTAGAATTTTTAATGTGGACGGATACTACTTATATATATTTTTCCTTTTTTTTTTTTTTTTTTTTTTGTGGGTGAATTGGAAGCTACGATTTTCCCCTCAAACTTTAGTGTGTGAAACAACAGCATATCAACATGGAGGGAGTCTGTCTGTGTGTGTAATTCGATGGTATGGATTGGAAGTTTCAGGTAAATACAGTTCGCCAACAAATTTAACAGGCTCCTTTAAAAAATAGCAATAATAATAATAATAATAATAATAATAACTATAATAATAATAATAACCATAATAATAATAATAATAATAACCATAATAACAAAAATATTAATAACAAAATTAATAATACCGGGGTAACCATAAAAACAATAATAAAAATAAAATAATAATAATAAATTCCAATACTATTAACTTCTTTGAAATAACAGAAAGACAATAATAATTAAGATCTTCATTATTCACCATGATAAAAAAAAATAATGAGATGAAGTAGACGGACACGTAGACGGTTGACAGGAATGCAAAGGGACACCAGGAATGAAATCAACAAGGGCAACAAAACAAGGGAACACACACACACACACACACACACACACACACACACACACACACACACACACACACACACACACACACACAGACAGACAGTAGTAGTAGGCCTATAGAGTAGACTATAATGTTCCCGTATTGATCAACAACACTCATTATCATCATCATATTTCTCCCCCTCCCCTCCCCTTCTCTCTCTCTCTCTCTCTCTCTCTCTCTCTCTCTCTCTCTCTCTCTCTCTCTCTCTCTCTCTCTCTCTCTCTCTCTCTCTCTCTCTCTCTCTCTCTCTCTCTCTCTCGTACCTTTCTTCAGATCGTGACTGTACATTTATTACAATATTTTGCGACAGTTTCTAATTACCGTAACTCAGATAATAATAATAACCTAACGTTGTCTTTACACGTGACAAACAAACCAGCAGCTTTAGTGTCTACAAAAAAAAAAAAAAAAAAAAAAAAAAAAAATAGTAATAATAATAAATAAAGAACTAACTTTACTTTACTTTACTTTACGATGTTCATTGCTTCCCACACTCATCACTTTAACCATGGATGGCTCACAACAACACAAACATTTAATTATTAACACATTACCATTACATAAGAACTCATTATATTTCCAAACTAATATACTGTATGGCATATTATTGTGGAAATTATATATTCATTAAGGAGGAAATGAAATAGACGAAGAAAATGGAGCGGAGGAATAGGGGAAGGGGAAGAAAGGAGAGGGGGAGGAATGGAGGGGAAGAAGGGAGAGGGAGGAGAGGAAGAGAGGCGGTATCAGGGAGAAAAGACGAGAGAATAATGAACTTCGGTGTGGTAATAAAATCCGGCCAACCTTACCTTACTATACCTTACCATAGTACCTTTATACCTCGCCTTTTTTATTACCCTGGCTCATACACACTTTTTATCAATCAATCCATTCATTAACGAAGCTCTCTATTGTATATTTATAACTATGGTATAATATGCATCCCTATCCATCCATCCATCCTATCAATGACAACACCCTTATTCTCTACTACTATACTTTATTCTCTACCACTACTACTATTACTACTACTACTACTACTACTGCTACTACTACTACTACTACTGGTGCTACTCAAGGTGATGGTAGTTCAGGTTTATTATAAGAGGAAAGACGGTGGCACAAGACGATATACATTTGCATAACAAACACACCCGCCCAAACCAATACATGTACACACACACAAATACAGTCTTACCCCAAAACACACACACACAAACACTGCCGACTATACATAAATAAAATATATAACCGTATGCAAATGTTGGTGCGTAAACAAATACAAAAATCTTCCCCATCCCCTCAAAACACACAAACACACACACAGTTTAAATTAGTTACCTTACCGCTGGAAAAACACACAGAGTAAGAATATGAGACGAAATAAAAAATACAATGTCAATATATTTACAAGGATAACCCCATATGTTTTTACGAAGGCTCTCTATACTCAAATCAAGTCCTGTCGTCACTATAAATCGTAATCAAATGGAAATGTGGTAAAGATAAACCTCTTCTGCATGCTCGAGTAATATATTGAGTAGTAAAATATTTAATTAAGGATTTTTTTTTTTTTTTTTGTAAATTTGAGGGCTACTAATTCCTCCTTGTTTCGTGACATAGCTAGGAGGAATCAGAAGCCAGCCATTGCACCGAGTCTCATACACGACCACAGGGACCTTAAGTAATGAAAACTATATTAAAACATTATTACTCGACTATAAATAAGATATACAAGACCAGGAGCCGGGTATATGATTCACACTGGTACATAAAATACACACACACACACACACACGTGAATGAAAAAAGCACCAAATATCCTTTCAATAGCCAGCACTATAAAAAAAAATTAGTTCAAATCTAAGTCTTATAATCCTCTTAAGAGACATTTTTGCTGAGACAGACCAATAGGCTTACCTCCCTTCCTCCCTCCCCCCCCTCTCTATCTATCTCCCTCCCTCCCCCCCTCTCTCTATCTATCTCCCTCCCTCCCTCTCCCTCTCTCTCTCTCCCTCTCTCCATGTCCTGTTAAGATGTAAATAATGTCCTTGCAATGTCCAGTGATGCTGCACTTGGTAATCCTATCTGAGAACGGCTTATACCTGCCATGGCAAATTTATTTATTTCTTTTCAGGCATGGAGAGAAGAGGGTATAGGAGGAGGCAGGCATAGAAAGAAAGGGTATAGGAGGATAGATGGATAGATAGATGAATTGATGAAGAAAGGGATATGAAGTAAACGATGAATGAAAGAAGAAAGGAAGGAAGGGGTATAAAGGAATGGTGAAAGACAGGATGTAAGGAAGGAAGGGATATGAAGAAAAGATGAAAGACAGGAAGGAAGGAAGGAAGGAAGGAATATATGAAGGAAGACATGAATGAACGAAAAAAGAAAAGAAAGAATAGGCCCCAGCAAAACGATTAAAAGATCAAAAAGCTGCTGAGTCTGAAAAAGAGAACGATATAAAAGAAAAAAATGAAATAAAAGAAAGAGAGAAAGAGAAGGCATATGAAAACCCTCGAGATGAGTGGGTGGGTTGCACAAAGGCCAGTCATAAAAACATTAATAATTCACCAGCCAGCTAAACAAAACAACAAACACACCAGTGGGGCAGGAGGCCATTCTGCCCCGGGAGAACATCAACAACAACAACAACAACAAACACACCAACAACACAAACAACAGGCTTCTTCACATACCAAGCCAGCCAGGTCTACAGTAAGCCAGCCAGCCAACCCTTTCTTTCCTACCCCCCAACCCCCCTCCTCAAACAGCTGCCACCCCCCAACCCCCCCACCCCAATTCTGAATAGACCTATGCATGGGCAGCCTTTCAACGTGTCTTGGGCATGATGACAATAAGGTTGATGGGGGTACTGGTATGATATGGGAGTATAGACCTTGTGGTGGTGGGGACTCATGGAGAGGTGTGGTGTGGGTTGGCATTATATTCCTTATTATGAGTTTTGAGTGGTGGTGGTACAAGGAGGGAGGGAAGGAGGGAGAGTACAAGGGAATGGACAGAAGGAAAGGTATGTGAATGAAAGGGAAAGGTGGTGTATATAGGGGATGGTTAAGGAATGGATGGATAGATGGAATGTAAAGGTGGGAATGGGTTGAGAATAGTAATAATGAGGAAGGAATTGATAGAAAGATGGAAGGAAAGGTGGAATAG
Organism: Petrolisthes manimaculis; assembly: GCA_034508575.1. Taxonomy (NCBI): domain Eukaryota; kingdom Metazoa; phylum Arthropoda; class Malacostraca; order Decapoda; family Porcellanidae; genus Petrolisthes; species Petrolisthes manimaculis. Next base: position 249,690 of record JAWZYT010000400.1, on the reverse strand, counting down.
GTAGAGAATAGTATGGAATGTTGCAATGAAGAAATGGAAATAATGGAAAGGTGGGATGGGTTGAGAATAGTATGGAATGATGAAGGAATGGATGGAAAAGAAAGGTGGGATGGGTAAAGAATAATGAGAATGAGGAAGAAATGGAAAGGTGAAATAGGAAGAGAATAATATGGAATGAGGTGGAAAGGGAAAGTCAGGAAACAGGAGAGGAAGTGCCTATACGTGTATGATACCAAATAAAAGAAAAACTAGGCACTGATATTATGAAAAGATATGGTAGAACGTTAGAAAGGGAAGAAGGGTATAAGGAAAAAAAATGACAGATGAGTGGATAGATATACAGATAGACACATGGATGGATAGATAAGATAACACATAGATGATAGATAAAAACAGAGAGAAGACATATAATTACAAAGATAGATAAAAACAGAGAAAATAGATAAAAACAGACAAAAGTTTGATAAATAGACAGAAGACAGATACATACAGAGAAAAGATAGATAAATCCAGATATGATAGATAAATACACAGTGATGTTAGATAAATAGAATAGAAAAATACAGAGAAGATAAATATATACAGAGAGAGAGAGAGACAAATGGCTAGAGAGACAGTAACTAAGGCAGTAGTGCAGCAAACGTACATCCTACAAATGGGTCAAATTTCCGAGTCCTTCCTACAGCATCTCACCCTTAATAACGCGGCCCCTCCCACCCTCCCTCCACTCCTTCCTTCTCTCCCTCCCTCCACTCCTTCCTTCTCTCCCTCCCTCCCTCCATCCTTCTCCCTCATACCAGGCTGCTGCTGAATCGGTGAGGGGGGGTTGGTTGTAGGGGTAGGGGGAAGGAAGGAAGGAAGATGGGAAAGGTTGGTAGGTAGGTAGGAGGGAGGGAGAGAGGGTGCAGGGGAGGGTGGGAGTAGAAGGGAAGAACTTGCCTTTTTCCCTACAGTAAATTTTTCGTGGCAGGCCCGTAATTAAAGGAGAATGAAATGGTACGGTAGCTGGCGAGCTGCTGTGATGCCCCCCACTACCCATACCCATATACCCCCTACCCAGAAGACCTCACCATACCATACCCAAACTTATAATATCATACCTACCATACCACACCATACCTTATAATAATCATATCTACCATACAATCACCATACCATACCATTATCATATTTCTCATCAAACTCTCATACCTACTAAACCACCCACCAAGCAAGCAAGACATATATACACCCCATACCAACTACAGCATACCCCATCACCCCCATTTCTCATACCATCATACAACTCACCAAGCAAGACACACACACACACACACCTCATACCAACTAGGCTACAGTATACCCCATCCCCCCCCTCCTCTCCTCTCGTTCCCCATTCTTTAAACCTCAAGCACTTAGTAGAGAATTACCCACCCCATTAAAATCCATCACACACACAGGATGATACTCATTTTCCACTACAACACACAATTTTATACTTGGTCACGTAACTTTTTTTCTTCTGCCCACCATCTACAAACAAGAGAACATCCCACTCCATCTTCATGACTTATTTTCCACATTAACACACATTTACTCCGTCCTATCATTTTTTTTCTTCTGTCCACTATATACAATTAAGTGTTACACCAATCTATCTAATTTATTAATGAACAAGACTCATTTTCCACATTAAGACACATTTATACTTGGCCCCATCCCTTGTTTTTTTCTGCCAACAATCTACTATTAAGAGAAAAGCCAATTCATCTCACTCACTCCAGGACAAAACTCATTTTCCACCATAACCCACATTTACTCGATCCCACATCATTCATTCACTCCCTCCCTCACTTCCTTCTGCCCACGCTAGGCTAACCCACTCCACTGCACTAGGCTGGTTAGAGTTCATTATTTTAAAGGGGATGGATGCCCAGTGCTTTGTTAAAATACACACACACACATACATACATACACACACAGTTCTGGACCAAAGTACATACATTCATTTTATATTAAACATTTCCTGGCTATATTGTATACATACCCTGTACATCAATGGATAATGTATATATGTATGTGCTGAAGCTCGTGTATTATGTATTTATAAATATACTTATGTATTTATTTATTTTTCAGGTACAATGTTATTTATTTTTCCGGCTACATTGTTATTTCTATTATATGATTATGCAGACCATACTACTGTACTGGACACACATGCATCAAAGGCTTATGTATGTATAAAGAATAACAAGGTTTCTTTTTTTACTATTCGTTTAAGCATCGAGTCTGAAAATATTATCATACATATATATATATAATATTTTTTCGATATTCATGCAAAGCTTTCAGTAATATTTTTTCACTCTACGTCAGGAAAGGCCGGACGAACGAACGAACCAACGAACGAACCAGGTGGCCTCCGTCCCAATAAAACTAAAACACGAGTGAAGAGGATATAAAAAAAATGTAATAAAATATGATATTCAGCAGTGCAAAGTTTTCAGTGCAAAGCCGACCGGACGGGCGGCGTGACGCAGGCATGACGTCACACACACACACACACACACACACACACACGGGGCACAGGTCGAAAAATATACTAAAAATAAATAAATAAATAAATAAAAGAAAGAATGAAGCATGTTTGGAGCGGGTGTGTATGTCCCAAAGAGGGTTTATACTGTTATAGATATTCGTACATTGATGTTGTTGATAAAAGCACACACACACATACACAGTCTCTCTCTCTCTCTCTCTCACACACACACACACCTACACACACACACTCTCACTCACACACACACACCTACACACAAACACACACACACACAAACGCCATTTTTGTGACATGCAGGGAATGGCGACCCCCTCAGCTGAATGGTGGAAAAATTCCCTGTTGTTACTTCCACTGGGTATTGGTGTTAAAGGGATGGTGAAATGTGCTGGATTGAGAGAGAGAGAGAGAGAGAGAGAGAGAGAGAGAGAGAGAGAGAGAGAGAGAGAGAGAGAGAGAGAATGTGTGTGTGTCCATTTCTACTGTTCCATTCGTCTTATTCCAAACTTTCATCAGCACATTACATTATCTTTCCTTATTTCCTTCCTTCACTTCTCCTCTTACCCCTTACGAACATTCCTCTCTCCCCCTCCCCTCCGTGCATGCCTCTCTCTCTCTCTCTCTCTCTTGAAGCCGTTTCTTTCCCTTTCTATATTGGCCTCCCCCTTCCCTCCCCTTTCACTCTCACTTTCCTCCCTCCCTCCCTCATTGTGATTTGGGTCCGCCCCCGCCTCTCTCTCTCTCTCTCTCTCTCTCTGTCTCTCTCTCTCTCTGTCTTCTTCCCTATTTCCTTCCGTCCACACATTTTCCCTTTAATGTTTCCCTTCTAAACGCTTGTGTGGTTGGAAAGGAAGGCGCGAATGGTAGGAGGAAATAGTGAAGAGAGAGAAAAAAAAAAGAGAGAGAGAGAGAGAGTGTGTGTGTGTGTGGAAATGGTAAGTGGGATGAGAGGTGCAAGAGAGAAAGGGGAGACGTGGAAGAGAGAAATAGGAGGTGGAGAGAGGGAGCAGTGGTGGGAAGAGAGAGAAAGGGGAGAGGTGAAAAGAGGCAGTAGTGGTGAAAAGAGAGACAAGCAAGAGAGGTTGAGATGAGAGACAGACGAGGTGTGTGCATGGAGGACGGGGGCGAGGGGGTAAGACGGGAGGGGGGGATTGACAGGAAAGATAAGGGGGTAGAGAGATGGTCGCCGGTTAAATTAAAGGAGAGGTGGGAAGGTTAAAGGGACGGGGACGAGGCGAGCCAAAGGTGATGTGGTGTGTGGACTGTGGGTGTGAGGTGCATGAGGCGCAGGGCAGTACTGTATGTGGGACAAACAAGCCGAGATGGTGGGATACTGTATATGAAACGTGGATAATTAGGAATGGGAGGGAGGTAGGGATATGTGTAGGTAGATATGTGAGAGGGAGTGGAAAGGGTGCGAGGGGATATGTAGAATTATAGGTGAGAGGGAAGGAGTATGTAGGAATAAAGGTGAGAGGAATAGGAGGGGGGAATGTGAAGGAAGGCAGAGGTGATAGCCATAGAGGAGGAGGAGTTGTGTGGAAAGCAAAGAAGATGGGAGAGAAAGATATACGTGATGATAAGGGGGTGACAAAAGATTAAGTAGTAACTAGCGACAGAAGCCGAGAGATATCAATAACACACACATCTTCAAGCTAAAGTGAATATAATATAAAGAACTATATCCCATGAGTAACAGAAGTTCCCAATTGCAAGTACAGTACAATCGTTGGGAATCAGCCGGTGTAGTATCCGCAAAGTACATCACCTGACTGAGTGATATAATATACAAGGAATTCAATTATTGTGTAAATATCTGTATTAAGAGAGAACAAGAAAGCAAGCCACCAAAACTCAGTATATATCTCCTGAGCCAACACTTGATATGGCCTATATTTCACTTGGATACACACCAGGAACCTTCACTGTAGTACGATATATTTATTTTCGTCCATGAAATATGTATACCGATTTCCGTTTGATTGGTAATATAATATTCATGAGCTCCATGATTTAACTCAATGACTACCGTATAGAATAACTTGGAAAATCATAGTATTCAAAAAGCTATCTTCATAATTAGCTATGGTCATATGATTGAAGTTTAGATCACATATTTCATTACCATACTCCAATAACCCTGTCTTCTACCTGCATACTTTCCTCAACAGAATAAGATAGTTCATACAAGAAGTTATAAACACTCATACTTAAACAGTAAAAGGACAGTACTGTACATATAACCGAGAGTAATAACTACATTTATTACACCATAGTAATCTAGTACCGGTAATGTAAAAAGTACAAGTAAAAAAAAAGTACAGTATATACCTTAAATAATGCTTACATAAAATATATCATGACTCAAACAAGCATCAAATTCCCTGTACAGTACTGTACACAATGTGTGTTAAATCTATACATTTCTACCCAGATATTTGCTGAGAAATAAAAATTCAATCTCTATATAAAAATACAACTAACTGTACAACAATACACTGACTAATATCCAGTCATAAACTGTGACTGGCATGTGATTTCCGCAAACAAAGCAACACACATGTAGAGATACCGGTACCGTACCTTTCAAATTTCCTTTGACTTCCATGGCAAGAAAACAAGAACTAAGGTGGAGAGGCAACATAATTTTGAAAGTAAGTAAAATAGAAAGTGTCAAACATATTTTCAGGAATAGACAACTAGATGAAGAGAAGTTTACTTGGACGTAATAGACAAAGGCCTATATATCACAAAAGTCAAGTACAGTAGCCTTGTCTGCATGAAAAGACAGTTATTGATAAATCTCTAATTACAGTAGCTACAGTACAAGGAGAAAGAGCTGAACAGCAACCACTAAACCTAAATATGAGAGAAAAGAAGAGGAATGAAACTTTTACCAGAGATAATTAGGGATAGTGCAGTCTGGAGATACATTTCAGTGGTCACTGTACATGTAGGAGCTTCTGGGAGAAAATAGTGTCGTGACTGTCAAATCGTTTTCCATCAGTGTGAAATTAACTCGGTTATCAATTATGCCTACAGTAACTAGGTAGCTTTGAGTTAATATTGAATATGAAATAAATCCAATATTTAATGGCATCTCAGCATTTATCCCTTTGATTTAACAATGAAATTTCACTGTTGTAATGAAGTACAGGATTTTCACCATGTTTGCCCTAACTATGAATAAACTGATACCATATACTCATTGGCTATATTAAATTCATTCATATCTAAAATATGTAGGGTTACTACCAGTAGTACAGTACAAGCAAACCATCTTGCATAAGTGGATGTCCACAAGCAAAATTAAATCACTGAATAGAAAGAATTATCATGATTTATCTATCTTCCTCTTCATTTATCGACAAACAGATTTGTGACAATGACCACAAACAAACATAATTCCTGTAGACTGTATACAGTACAGTATAACTAGCTCATAAAAATTACTGCATATAGCCTATATATATCTGAAAATTTCTTCCAACATGAGAAAAGGAATTACATTCATAACATGCGATGAAATCAAAGAAAACAATCCCTGTGCTGAAGACGATAATAGATACTGGTAATGAGTCTTGTACTACCGTTTGAGTATACAGTACCATACAATGCCTTTACAGTGGAAATACATATTTTAATCTGTTTGGGTCAATCCACTTCGTCAATAGAATCGTCAGCTATATAAGGTATATATATCATTTCCAGTGCTAAGAATAACAGCTAACCGTACCGGACGAACAACACACACAAAAAAAAAAACAGTATCTCTGACTGACAAATTGCTATTGCTTCCATTTGTTATACCATTATACTACTAATACTGTTGAAGCTAGATTTACTAGTAAAATAATAATACTGTACAGGTAACAGTATAAAAATCAAGAAATGCCTAGAAACTTGATACAAAAATATATGCACACATAAACTACTAGAAAACATACAAGATTATTATTAATCCTTTTCTGGTATATTTCACAAAAACAATAATTACAATGGTTTCCCTTTGCAAAAAGTGTCAGTCTGTCCCCGAATGTATTTTTCAGAGCAGTTGTGAGAATAACGAAGTCAGTTTAGACTTTTTACATTACCACGGAGTTTTACCAACGTCAGTGAACTGCCCCACGTGTAATAAGGCCTGTATTTGTTAACAGGACCAGCTACTCTCGAATAAAAAGGTATGCATAGGTTAAATTTGTTAATACCAATTCAAGATAGCCATCGAGTGTATACATCCAGGTCCCGGTAATTTGCAGCAGTTAGGACCCAATTAGGTCCCGGTAGTTTTCCTCAGTCCTGATTAGGTTAGGTCAGGTCAGATCTACCTAATTTTATTTAATGTGTTATAGTGTTTTACAGACGAATCTGTAGTTCAAATCTGATAAATATTATTGTTTCCGGAAATTGGGTAGAGGAGAGAGAGGGTAATATCTCCAAAAAACACTAATTTGCAATGGATTTAACCAACAGATTCGTTAAAATCACAGTAATAAACATTGCATTACGAAAACCTCGAGTCAAAAATACACTATAACGTTAGACAAGAGCCTAAATATTACCGAACAGATTTATATTAGTTATTATCTTGAAAGAGAAAATCTATCAAGCTCTCCATCAGCATCCAAAACCACGAGGAATTTGAGACCTTGAAGTGCGGCCAGATAATAATAATAATAATAACAACCCGAGTCAGTCACGCCCAGTCTAGTCTAACACCTATACTTTACTCTCTCCCTTCTACTCTCACTTACACATACTTCAATATACCTTCATGGGGAATACTATCACGGTTTATTTATACCCGAGGAACAAACAGGGTAGGCCGGGGCATCAAAACATTGGAGGTGGGTAAAGAAAAGTAAGTAGGTCCGTCTCCAGGTCACTGCCACTTGCCTCGGGGCCACACTCGCTAACCACTTCCTATTTTACCTTTATTTATCACTTTTTACTCCATTTACACCACTTCTATGTTTACAGGATGGGTTTATACACTCACCTGCAACTGGGAATCCCTCTGTGTGTAGTCCTGAAGTGCTCATTTTCATGGTATGACACAAAATCTACACTCAACACAACAAACCGTAGGCCATTGATGACCTTTGTGTACAATTTGTAAACATGAAACAAATGAATGGCGTCTTGCGCACAACACTTCCTACTCATACAAGAATTATTACCTTTATACATCGTTTTTTATAGGTATTTGGGTAAATATGATAGAAACAGTATATATATATTTATAGTAAGTATATTTATATAGCTTTATAATTGATTTATAGTGTTTATACCTCCATGATTTTTGTGAATAGTAATGAAAAGCTCAGTAAAGTGCAACATTACTACAGTAACTGTGAATGCTAGATTTTTTTAATATCATATAGTAGAGATATTTCAATATTTTAAAAGTCAATTTAGATAAGGATTACGGTAGCATAATAGAAAATAATCTGCTGAGTTAGATTGTTAGAGAAAATGGAGATTGATGAAGATTTCTTCACAGAAAATATATATTATTTAATGGATAACAACCTTATTATTATTAAATTATTTTATTAATTTTGCATGTTTTCTTACAAGCAAGGGTGGCCATTGATACACATACAGTACATCGAATTAAATGTATGAGAATATAAAATCCCCTTTATAGACAATCATATTACAATAACCTACAGTGTACTGGCAACTCTTATGTTCTATTATATGGAAACAGATATACAATGAAAAATGTACAGTCGCGTCTGTCGCGACACAACATACTCATTGATCAGGGTGTATGTAAGGGGAAATCTGGTCAAGGATTACGTGCCTCGACTGTACAACATAGCCTTTACCAATGTGTGTGTGTATATATTTACAGGATTGAGTCAAGCTCGCAATGTCCCGTATTTTAATGTACTGTATTATAATGTATGTGTGTGTGTGTGTGTGTGTGTGTGTGTGTGTGTGTGTGTGTGTGTGTGTGTGTGTAATTGTGTGTGTGTGTGTGTGTGTTGATTACGTCAGTGAGACAGCGCCTACATAGGTGAGCCAAATGAGCAAGGAAGTGTAAGGTGGAGTGGGGGAGGGGGTGGGGGGGAAAGAGTGTGTAAATGACTGCTGAGATGATGTGGAGGAGGAAGAGGGGAAGGGGAGGGTAAAGGGGAGAGGATGAAGAGAGGAAGAAGAGGAGGGGAAGGGGAGGGGATGGAGATAGGAGAAAGAGAAGAAGGAGAGGTAAAAGGGAAAGGTAGGAAGGAAGATAAGAAGAAGAGGGGAAGCGGAGGAAAAAGGGAGAGAACTGAGAGAAGAAAAAGAGGTGGTAGAGGAGGTAGAGGAGCTGAGGGGAGAGAAAGGGGTAGAAGAGGGGAGATGATCGCAGGGCAAATGAAGCGAGTGAGTGAGAGATGAAAGGAGAAGAGAGGAGGTGAGAGGAGGGGGAATAGGTATGACTGAGTGAGTGGTGAGGTGGGGAAGGTGAGGGGAGGAGAGCAAGAGATGACAAATGAGAGAGAGAGAGAGAGAGAGAGAGAGAGAGAGAGAGAGAGAGAGAGAGAGAGAGAGAGAGAGAGAGAGAGAGAGAGAGAGAGAGAGAGAGAGAGAGAGAGAGAGAGAAAGAGAGAGAGAAGGGGCATGGAGGGTATGGAGGGGAGGGGGGAGAGAAGGGTTGGGTATAGGGAGAGTGACAGGGAGAGAGATATAGAGGTAGGTAGAAAGGTAAAGTCTGAGGTGAGGGCAGTCGGCTGCTGTGCCTCTGTTAGGTGTGTTGTGTACCCTCACCTCACCTCACACCTCACACCTCATCTTGACTCACTTACACCTCACACGTTATCTCATATTGTTACACCTCATTTTGACTAACACCTCATTCTACAACTTACCTAAAACCCTCATACCTCATACTTCACCTTATTTTGTCTCACACCTCACATTTCATATCGAAACTCATTCCACTACACATCTCACATCTCACACCTCATACCTTACTTCATTTCACCTCATGCGTCTCACTTTACTTGATCCCACACCTTACCTCATCTTACCCCACATCTCATCTCACCTCACACTTATAATTTACGTTACCTCACACCTCAATTAATTGTAGACTAACCTCAACCTCATCAACCAAGCTTTTGTTACTCATTAAAGGCGTTAATTATTAAGGTAAGGTA